>MNCI01002470.1:157027-238215 GCA_015680685.1 Gnetum montanum
TTCCATCTTGACATCCATTTCATTGATCCCATAGTTGTCCCTTTTTATCTATCTTTCTTACTCCTTTTCTTTCTCCATTCTAACGCTACCGGAGGTTCGCAATTAGTCATGGGGGTACGGGGCCTGATTTTTTCAATTTTCTCTTAGCCCTAAATTTTTTCAATTCTTTTCTAACCCCTACACCTTCAGTAGTCATCATTAATATATCTCTAGACCCGTAATCAGCCATACCACAACCCAGCCAATGGACTTATACCGAAGCAAGGTATTACCCACATTGAAATTCATCTACCCTTGCTAATACAAGACTGTGTTGTGTGTGCAGATGTTAATCATACAACAACGGACCAGATCTGGAAGGAACGCTTAGAATGGAGCAGTGCTGAAAGCAGCTATGCAAGGAGCAAGATCGATGGCATGCTTATGGATGGACAATGAAAGACGCAATCTTGGCATTGGCAGCAGCAAGACTTCTTCTCTCTTCTTCTCTCCTCTTCTCTCTTCTCTTTTCTCTCAATTGCCAAATGAGGCCTAATGTCAATGTAATAAGGTGTTCACCCTTGTTGTCATAAAAACTAGTTGTTGAGTCTTGTAATGATGATCCGATCACATGTCATCCCATTAGTTCCATTCCCCTCAATAATCCCATACCTTCCCAATATTTTGTAAGGAACTTGAGGACGAGTTTTCATTCAGTCATGGGGGTATGATGAGACGTGATTCGCATAGGCTGCGATATCACGTCATCCCCTACAATATTGCATACGCAATATAAGAGGTAGCTCTCCCTTGTTTCCTCATCTTGAGTTAGAAGTAGGGAAACTCTGGCAGTTTGATCACTCCGGAGATAGAATATTTTCCATGTGCCCATAGTAGGAGTCCTAAAGTGAACATATCTTTATTCGAGCAACATTGTACCTGAACAAAAGTTGTGTACGGCAATAAAGACGAACTTCCTGGATAAACCTTGCAGTGCATGGAATAGGATTTTATTTATTACTTTCTCTCTCACCCTTAAAATCCTAGAATGCGGAATGAGTATGACTGGATTACGAGCATCTAAGGATGTGTACAGATAGTCAAGGAATCAGCTGCTCATCGCAACGCAGTATGAGTATAACTTGATCAGAAGCATCTAGTGTGACTACTTGGTAACCCAGTGGCGTATTCAGGATCTACGCTTGGTAATCCCAGTGGTAGTCATGCACAAAGATGTGTACGGTTAGTCAAGGAATCGGCTACTCATCGCACTTAGGCTAGATTAGATTCTCTCAACCCTTTCCTCCTAGTTAAGTACCTCAGTACGACCACTTCGAGCACGTGCGTTATGCGTGGTGATCCCAGCAATGATTAGCATTTGGTAGCTGCGGTTGCATTGGTTCAGGGTGTGTACGGTAAGTGGGAAAGGATGCTGATGCTAGGTAATTTAGACTTAGTCATTAGTTAGAATTAGTAATTAGTTTCTTAACCCTTCACCTTGTTAGCATAGAAGACATAAAACATAAAAAGATATAAAAATCATATACCTCGGACTTACTTAACCATACACCGTGACAACTATAAGTAAGTCTGGGAAGACAACGAATGATTAACCCCCAAGTGTTCCATGGGGTATGTAGGCACTTGGTCTGCGAAGTTCGACCGGATCACGTGTGCTATGCTCATTTCGTATGGTTAAATGTAGGGGTACCTCGCTACTCATCAGTCATCATTTTGGGAAACATTTTATTCTATTTCTTCTTAATCAAGTGAATCTTATTAATCCTCTTTGGTTTTATTTATTTACTCAATAATAAAAATATAATCTTTATCAACTTTAGTACTTGCACTTATGCTTTCCTTAGCCATACTATTAGCTTATTTTGTAAATTCATCAATCTTAATATATGTGGTTTTGAAAATTTTTAAATTTTTAGGTCCAAATAATGATAAGCTTTATATTGACTGGAGTATTAAATAAATAAGTCATTAATACGCTAACTATCATACTTATAAATTATACAACACTTACAAAAAATAATTTTAAAGTGTTAAATATTAGTAGTCTTATCATATCACATCTAATAAGGTATCTTATCAACATCAACTTTCATCAAGTAACAGTTGATGATGTAGATAACAATTCTTACAACTTCATTTTACAAATTTTTTGAAACATTTTTCTCTTAAATCATTGATTTGATCAATTCTAGAATGGTTTACTTCTTTCTCTTCACAACATCATTGTGTTGTAGTGTCTTGATAAAAGAAAATTATCTCTTAATACTTGCATCTCTACATTACTCCTAAAACTTATTTGAGATGAAATAATCTTTATTGTTAATTCGTATCATCTTAACGTTTTATTCTATTTTACTTTCAACCAAATTTCTAAAATATTTGAATCTTTTAAATGCATTAGTATTCTTTGAAATGTAAGTTATTCAAATCGTTCTTGTAAAATTAATAAGAATAAGGAAGCTATACTTACTATTATCTATAGTAATCATGTCAAAAAAGCCACAAATATTTATGTGTAGTATTTCTAATTAATCTTGATAGTGAACATTTAAAGGCTTGAAAGTAGCTTTAGTTTTCTTTTACCATGCTAGCAAGTAGGACATATCACCTCATCCATTTGATTTACTTGGAACATTTCTCTAACACTTTTTATTTTTACAAAAGCTTGCACATTACTTGATGTTAAATGCCTATTATTTGTGCCATTATTTACTAATGCTAGGTAAAAAAATGACCATCAATGATTAAGGGTAATCATTTATAGAATATTATTTCTTTCCTACTCGTATTACAAAGGTCATAAAATCTTTTTTTAAAATTTTTAAGTATATATTTTTATTCATAAAAGAAATATTACAACCTTTTTTTGAAAAACCTACCTAAGATTAGCAAGTTATAATGCAAAGCATCAGCCAAGTAAACATTGTATATCTTAGAAAATTTTATTGATTTTAACTAAGCAAATAACTCTTACCTTGAGCTTATCTTTAACATCAAAACTTACTTTGCCTCCATTAAATGCCTTAAGTGTAATAAATTTAAACTTATTCCTTGTCTCGTGTTGAGAACAATCCCTATCTAGAACTTGTATCTCTATACTACATGAGTTCTTTAATGTTAACAAATTAGCAAAACTCTTTTTTCTACTAATTTCCAAGTCTATCTTATTATACCTTCCTTGAAAAAGTTTTAACATCATATGGTTTAATCCTATATAGATAACGAGAAAAAACATATGTTCTAAAATCTTTGACCTTATGTCCTAAATTTTTATAATTAAAGCATAGGCTTAGAAAGAGTACGTAAATGATCTTTAACCATATTTGGAGATTGAAATTCTTAACATGAAAATAATTTCCTTACTGATGGGATGCGATATCGCATAGGTCGCGATATCACGTATGCAATATCGCATCGGCCGCGATATCACAACACACCGCCAAATCTATAAATAAGAGGTAGCTCTCCCTTGTTTCTCAATCTATATCTAGACCCTTAGTGAAAATATGGTAGTTTTACCTCTCCAGAGATAGAATAATTTCCATGTGCCCACATTAGGAGTCCCAAAGTGAACGGATCTTTATTCAAGCAAATATTGTACCTGAGCACAAGTTTGTGTATGGAAATAAAGACAAACTTTTGGATAAACCTTGCAATGCATGGACTAAGCTAAATAGGACTTTAATTAATGTTAAATGGTTAAATTATTTATTAGTTAATTAATCTTTCTCAACCCTAACACTCCTAGTTAAGTGCATTCAGTATGACCACTTCGAGTACGTGCATTACGCTTGGTAATCCCAGTAACAAATAGCGTTTCGTAATTCCAGAAGGTTGCATTGGTTTAGGGTGTGAATGGAAAGTGGGATGGATACTGATGCTAGGAATTAGAACTTAGTTAGTTAAAGTTAGTTACTTAGTCTCTTCTCCCTTTCCCTCATTAGCATAGGAGATAAAACATAAAACATATAAAAATCACATACCTCAGACTTAGTTAACCATACAACCGTGACAAATACAAGTAAGTCTAGGAAGACAACAAATGATTAACCTTAAGTGTTCCATAAGGCATGTAGGCACTTAGTCTGCAGAGTTCGATCAGATCACGCGTGTAACGCTCGTATTCGTATGGTTGACTGTAGGGGTACCTCGCCACTCATCATTAGCACTATTGACGGGGACTAAGTTGTTTGTGCACTAAGTAGAACATAGGAAATCATTCACATTGTTGGGAAGCTTAAACGAACCCTTAGGGTTAATCAAAAGAAATTTTAAACAATAGTTAATAGCACACCGACAAGATAACAATGTCTTCTTCTTCTCATAAAAGCACTTCACCACCTAGGGATCACACAAGAGACAGTCAGCGGTCTAACACACGTAACCAAGAATTGCCAATTCCTCAATAGTATCGGGTAGTATATACTCATCACGATGAGTATATACCTGATTTTACTTTTATCCTCCATTAGGATGAACAACTACGTTGGAGAGACCTGCAAGGTAACATAGTGTTACCCCCAGATCGGGCAGTCCCCAACATGCTCCTTCGTGCTCTTGCACAAATAGGCATGGCGCAGCTATATGTTGAATATGTTGTAGGTGATTTTGACACAAGGGTTTACCATACATCGTTGAAGGGCAAAGGGGTTCAGCACGTCCTAAGTGAAATTGGAGATGGTGAACCAATTATAATTGGTTCTCCATCAAATAATGTTCCCCCTCCTCACAATGGTGAGGAGGTAGGGTATCAGAACCTACACTCTACGATTCACAAACATGGTTCTGATGCCCACAAACACCAAGTGTTCAATGAGAGAACACAAACAAATGATAAGGATAAGAAATTTGATCATCATCATGATGGGGACCATAGCCACTGAAGAGAAGGTAGGAAACATCATCAGGGCAATGGTTCTCCTTATTCTTCCCCTTCATCGCATCATTCACCCTCTCCTTTCATGTCAAGACGCAGTCACAAAGAGCACAATGGTGAGGATAAGGGTAAGCAAACTGAGAGACCTCGACGAGAGAATCGAGAGTGAGGACCAGGACACTCTAGAGAGTCAAGGCATAGAAGGGAAAGTAGGGAACCACATAGGCATCATAGACTTCATGAGAGAGATGATCATGATGAACCCCTACTTGCCACCTGAAGTATGTTAGATATTACGGAGGCTGTTAGAATACCTACAACGCACCAAAAATATAGCCGAATCAAGAGACTAGACATGAATAATATCCCACGATTTGAGGGGGGATACAATGCTGATCTGCAGAATCACTTATAGGCATTTCACGATGCCTAGACCTTGAAAAATATTGCAAATGAGTGGCAGAAGTTAAATTTGTTTCCTAGGACACTCATAAAAGAAGCGGAAAGTTGGTACCGGTCTTTAGAGTCGAAAACCATTAGGAGGTGGAGTACAATGCTAGAATTGTTTAACGATAACTACCAAACATACTCCAAAGTGTCCAACTTGCGTAAGCATATCCAAGGATGGAAGCACAGTACTCACAAACCCTTGGATGCTACCATGGGCCGATATTATCCATTGCTACATCATTGCCTGGGCCATGGTTACGTACAATGGGATCAACTCCACCACCTCGTAGATGGGCTAAGACATGAAACCAGGAGAACCCTTGGAACATATGCCAAAGGAAGATTATCTAAACTTAGATCCCATGAAATTCATAAATTGTTGGAGCAAGTAGCTAAAGAAGAAGGGGAGCTATGGAAAAGAGAAAGCGCGGAAGAGTACAACTACGATCCTTCCCTCCGAAAGAGGGGAGTAAGATTCTGTGATGAGGAGGATGAGTCACCACTCGAAGAGTTGGTGAATAGAAAAAACTTTCCGCTTTAGAAATTAACAACTGAAGTTTTAGCTAAGTTAGATCAAATATGGAGCTCCTTAGATAGTAAAATTGAAACTATCCTAAAAATCGTAGAGGAGTCTAAGGAGGAGCGAAGTAGTGATCATGATAAGAAAAAGCGAAGAGACTCAGATCATGCACGTAACAAGGGTAAGGGAAAAATGACTATTGCCAATGAGGTTGTGGATTCTGATGCAGACAATGACGATGGATGTGAGATTTGCCAATATGACCATCCTAAGGGATGTTGCCCAATAATCTCACATATGCAAGAGTCCAGGGTGTATGCACTCAACCCAAGACTTAACAAATGGCAGGCACCTCGAAGGTTACCTTATCCCCAAGGTAACCCAAGACAGTTCCACCAACCATTAACATACTATCCAAGTGGAACTCCGCCACAACCTATCAGGCAACACCAGAAGTGGCAACACCCACAGTCATGGGGGATGCCACCGCCTAGACAACAATACCCTTACCGGTAACTAGACCCGTATGGCTATTATGTCCAGTAGCCGATTTCTCCAAGTGACTCTATGGGTCATGCAAACCCACCATGTCACTACCAAGTTCAGGAGTATTTTAGGACTCCTTCTCCCCTGAGAGACACACCACATGCATACCATCCTTCGAATCCATACGCCACTCATATGCCGATAGTTCCACTACCACCCGCTCCAACGATGCAAGGGGAACTCCCCACTCAACCGCAGCAACGTAATGCTACAAGAACTATAAACCTTCAACCCACTACTAGTTCTGACAACTATATGAAGAGAAGAACTTTCTTTAGAACCAAAATCCCAAACAAGCTCTCACAACCACAAGCGGTTGAGTCTGTGTACACTGCTCCAACAAATAAGGCTTTGGAGCTCCCTTCAAACCAACAACAGAGCTCAATGCACACGGTTATGTTAATACATACCATTACTAACTGGATAAATGTGGGCCACCTTCCTAGGAAACTCTCTAACCTTGGAAGTCCCTTAATTTATCTCCAAGTTGCTGGGAATGAACCTCATAAGGCTCTTCTTGACTCAGGTTCCAGAGTCAACTTAATCTCACGAGAAATGTATAAACCCTAGAACCTGCCTCCACTCAAGAAGAGAAATATTCAACTAGAGCTGGCTGATCAGTCCATCATGATTCCCTTGGGATTGGTGGAGGACATCGTTACCACTATTTGTGGTTGGTCATACCCAGCTGATTTCCTAGTGATAGAAGTCAACAGTAACAAAGGGGACTTCTCAATTATAATGGGAAGGGCATGGTTGAATACAATAGATGTGTGCCTAGGAATTCGTGATCTTTCCTTGGAAATATCTAAGGAAAACATTTATGGAAATATCGAGAAGAAGAAAGTTCCATGCATCACATACAATGACTCAGAGGGTGATGACATGAAGGAATGCTCAGCATCTCCTGCATGCAACTGGTGTGCCCAAGAAACTCAGATACAAAGGTGCCTGTATGTAGCAACCACATAACATGAGAACACCCAGTGGTTGATAGCTAATCAAGAGAGCAGTCCACCAACATGCATGGAACGAACTAGGGGAACAACTTGCACCCACAATGAAAGCATAGATACATTGGAATATGAGCGTCGCCAACTTCCAACCTTTAACTTGAAAACATCAATTGGGAGAATTTGGACACTTTTAATAAATTCAAAAAAATGCTCATTATTTTGGATCTCTCCTTTTTAATTTAGTCATGGGGGAGATGGCCACCTATGCTGATCATTTGAGGCCCTCAGTTCTTTTTAGTTTTTGTTTTACACATTTTTGTTTTGCACATTTTTATTTCACAATTCCTTTAACTTTTCTTGTTCTTTATTTTACAACATCGTTTATACTTTTTCATTTCTTTGTGTGTGTGTGTGTGTGTGGTTATCTATTTTGTTAAGTTTGTCACCCAATAAGTGCTCTAATGATAGTATGAACTATTTTCTACTGGTTGCTAATGTTTGGTTTTTACCTTTAAGTTATGATGTTGATACTAAGGTATGGTTCTTTTGATATAGCAGGCAATGAGTTCACTTCATCCATACATCCATAAATTTCTATGGTCTCTCTTGGCTTGGAAATGTATAGTCCCTTTCTAATAAGAACTATAACGAATTGGTGACTGGCCATTTCTCAAACTAAGGAAGGACTTAAGGATTGAAAAGGGTGTGACTTCAAGAGAACTTGATGCATTTGTATTGGCCATTCTCTTGGGTGCTTGTATGTTTTCTTCTTGAGTTTTCTTACCTCTTCGACATTACCCAATTATCGGGAAGCTGAGTAAATAAAAATAATAAGTCTTTGCATGGTGTGGTTCTCATGCAAAATCACAAAAAAAAAACTATGAGAATTCAAAGCAAATCCCTTAGAAGAAATAATCATTTGGGCTATAAGATTTGGTTATGGAACTAAAATAAACATGTTCCCTCTAACTAAGGTCCTTCTCGCTTTCCATTCTCTCCCCCTTTGTTTCGTCAGAATGGTGGTGGCTCTTTGGTGAAGGTATTCTTGTTACTTCAAGTCGATGGATTGGCTGAATGCATTAGTGCGAAGTTGCTAGATGTGGTTTGTTGAGGCCGGACTTGAAATGGGATCTACTAAGTCACATCAATCACTAAATACACAAGGGGCTATACACCACCTTGTTCTTGGGATTCCATTCCATTCTCTCCTTTCCATCATTCTTCTTCCATTGTTCACCTCATTGTCGGTTGTATCATTAGTGTATATTTTGGTTGATGCATTGTTTTCTTTTTGGTAAATTTTTATGGTTAAGACTTTAACTCTTGTTTCCAAATGACATTCCTAGAGCCTATGGACTCTTTGAATGTGGGATTGTTAGGGCATTAAGGGCATGAGCCTGCTTTGGGAAGGACCCATTGGCATTCCTATTTGGTAAATTAGTTAAATTATTTCCCTTAACATTTTTGCAATCCACTTTATTTTGTTTATTTCCATCTTGACCTCCATTTCATCAACGTTATAGTTGTCTTTTTTTCTCCATATTTCTTGTTCTTTATTCTTTCTCCATTTTATCACTACCGGATGTTCACTCTTAGTCATGGGGGTCTTGACCCAATTTTTTTGATTTTTTCGATTTTCTCCTAGCCCCTACACCTTCGGTAGTTACCATTATTATATCTCCAGACCCGCATCAACCATACCACAACCCAACCAATGGACCTTTTACCGAAGCAAGGTATCAACTGCATTGTGATTCATTTACCCATGCTAATATAAATACTATGTTGTGTGTGCATATGGCAATCATACAACAATAGATTGGGTCTGGAGGAAACACTTGGAATGGATCGGTGCAGAAGCAGCTATGCAAAGAGAGATGGATAACACGCTTACGGATAGACAACGAAAGGTGCAATCTTGGCATTAGCAGTGGTAGACTTCTTCTCTATTCTCTCTTCTCTCTCAACTACCAAATACGGCCTAATGTCAAATGTATAAGGTGTTCACTCTTGTTGTTGTCGTGAACACCAATTTTGTCATGTTCTGTAATGATGATCTGTTCACATGTCATCCCATTCGGCATTAGTTCCATTCAAGTCAATAATCACATACCTTCCCAATATTTTGGAAGGAACT
Organism: Gnetum montanum; assembly: GCA_015680685.1. Lineage (NCBI taxonomy): Eukaryota > Viridiplantae > Streptophyta > Gnetopsida > Gnetales > Gnetaceae > Gnetum > Gnetum montanum. The sequence continues at coordinate 166,513 of MNCI01002470.1, forward strand.
CGAGGATGACTTTTTATTTAGTCATGGGGGTATGATGGGACGCGATATCACATGGGCTGCGATATTGCATCCCTTATGATATCGCGTATGCGATATCGCAACGTGCTTCCAAATCTATAAATAAGAGGTGACTCTCCTTGTTTCTCAATCTAGATCTAGACCCTTAACGAAACTCTGGTAGTTTTACCTCTCCAGAGATAGAATAATTTCCATGTGCATGCAGTAGGAGTCCCAAAGTGAACGGATCTTTATTCGAGCAAATATTGTACCTGAGCCAAGTTTGTGTATGGAAATAAAGACGAAGTTTTGGATAAACCTTGCAGTGCATGGACTAATCTAAATAGGACTTTAATTAATGTTAAATGGTTAAATGCTTTATTAGAGAATTAATCTTTCTTAACCATCAACACTCCTAGTTAAGTGCATGCAGTAAGACCACTTCGAGCACGTGCGTTACGCTTGGTAATCCCAATAACGAATAGCATTTGGTAATCCTAGAAGGTTGCATTGGTTCAGGGTGTGAACAACAAGTGGGACGAATACTGATGCTAGGCATTAGAACTTAGTTAGTTAAAGTTAGTTACTTAGTCTCTTCTCCCTTTCCCTCATTAGCATAGGAGATAAAACATAAAACATATAAAAATCACATACCTCAGACTTAACCATACAACCGTGACAAATAAAAGTAAGTCTAAGAAGACAACGAATGATTAACCTTAAGTGTTCCATAAGGCGTGTAGGCACTTAGTCTATGGAGTTCGACCAGATCGTGCGTGTAATGCTCATATTCATATGGTTGAGTGTAGGGGTACCTCGCCACTCATCACTTATCTATAAGTGGAGGTAAGGCCTTTGTTAGTGGATGCTATGCTTGTAGTTCTCTAATTGTAATAGATACATTTGTTGATGACTAATGAATGGGTAGTCTAGACTCATAACCAAGTCTTATCTTATCATCTCTTGTTCTTCTATGGTTGATAATCACTATAATAGATAAGATCTTTTGAGGTAATTCTAGATGTTTTCACCATAAAACAATACTTTTGAGAAATTTCTTCATAAAACACCTCTAAAATTCCTAGAAACATTAGTATTAGAGGTGTTCCTACAACAAATGCCTCTACAAGTAAACTTTAAAGATATTTCTACCAAAAACATTTGTAATAGAGCTTCATTTAGAGACATTTCTTATAAGGCTTCTTCTAATAGTGATCAATTACATGGTCTTTAAAGGTGTTTCTATAAAAAAATGTTGCTAAATAAGGATCATTAGTTAACGCTACAATGCTCATCCTACTAAGTAGGTTATTAGTAGATAAGCAAAAGATTAACCTCTTTGAGTGGTTATACCCATGCTCAAACGTATGTGTCACAACCTAGAAATTTGCATAAATTTAATTATTAATTCTTTAATGTTATAAAATGCATTTCAATAAATTAGGTTATTGTTATTACTGTTATTGTTGTTATTGCTATTAGTTTTCTACATAAATGAATGCAATCTACTTGCTAGGGTAATTTGTTAAAGATTTCTATACTTTGTTTTGCTACTAGTGGAGCCAATCATAGACTTTTTGAATATTTTTTGATTAAATGTTCAAATACAATTATCCTAGGAAGTTTTTCTTTTATTAGTTTTCATGCCCTTACAAGTCTTTGATAATGCATATTTATTTCTTTATGCACATTTATGCTTTATTATGCACATCTAGTCATGCATTTTTTATTTTATTATTATTTTATTATGCACATATGCTTATATAATACTATATTCATGGAGCAATTTTGAATTTGAACCCTACCCAAAACCATATCCCTTGTTACCTTTTGTCATTAAACTAGGATTTGGAGTTCATTTTTAATGATAATTAAATACTAAATAAATTAGCTTTGTTAAGCAATCACCTTAAGATGATCTTTAACCCAAAATATGACCTTAACAATGTGTCTGGAGTGTTTGAAAATGTAGATTTTGACCCTTTGTTCACTAGAATTGGAATTATTGTTCTTGAGATATCACAATTTCTAGTTTGCTAAAATATCATAAAAGTTTTGTCATTTGAACTAGGCAACCATGAAAAGTCATGCTTAGATAAGATTTCAATACATGATTTAGAAGAGCACTTGATAAGGATTGCACAGGTTTAAGTGGAATTTGATTTGGAGTCGTGGTGTGCATGATAAAATACAAGGAAAGAGAAATTAGAGAAAAAGGTTATGAAAAATAAATGTTGGAAAAGTTAAGAAAATTAAAATTAAAATTAAGAAATGTCAATCACTATTACGCATGTTCATGTACAAACAAAAGTAAAAGGGCATATGTGTAATACATAACATATGCATATATGTTATGCATAATTTTTATATAACTTGTTTTCCCACCAACTTTGTCTTCTAAGCATTTTTCCTCCATCCTCTCATAGCTTTGTTAATGAAGTACCTTAGGATGATGTCCAATACAAAATATGACCTTACCAATGTGTTTGAAATGTTTGAAAATATAGATTTTGAACCTTGGTTCACTAGAATTGGAGTTATGGTTCTCAAAATATCACAATTTCTAGTTTACTAAAATACCATAAAAGTTTCAGCATTTGAACTAGGCAACCATGAAAACTCATGCTTAGAGAATATTTCAATGTACCATTTAGAAGAACACTTGATAAGGATTGCGTAGGTTCAAGCAAAGAATATTTCAATGTACCATTTAGAAGAACACTTGATAAGGATTGCGTAGGTTCAAGCAGAATTTGAATTAGAGTCCCGATGTGCATGATACAAGTGTTTGAATGTGAAGAAAGAGAAATTAGAGAAAAAAGGTTATTAAAAATAAATTTTGGAAAAGTTTAAAAAATTAAAATTAAGAAAGGTCAACCACTAGTATGCACGTTGAAGTGTAAGACATATAACATATGTATATATGTTATGCATAATTTTTATATAATGCTTTTTTGCACAGCCTATCTTTTAAGCATTTTTCCTCCACCTCCTCATCCACCGTTGGTTTGCAACGTCATTTTCCCATCCTTCGTTTTGCAACCATCATTTTGCAAACTAGTGTACTGCTATGTTTTCTAGAAAAAACGGTTTTTATTCTTTCTTCTTCATATTGAAGCTTGGTTTCTTTTGTTTTTTTCCCTATAAATAGATAGTGGCCTTAAATACATCCCATCATGGTTTGAAGAAGGGTTTTGGGTGTGATAGACAAAGCAAGGCAAAAGGAAAAGGAAAATTCTAGAATCCTTGATAATGCAAGTAAGAAACATTATTTTAGTTTTCTTTTCATATGATTGTTCTATTTTGTTGTACATTAAAAAAGATTATTTTAATTTTCTTTTCATATACTATTGTATTTTTTTGTGAATTTTTTGTTCCTCTTTGCTTTCTTCTCTTCTTCCACATATTGATTATTATGTCGAGATTCTACTAGATTTTTGTCATTTTGGACTTGTTTCTAGTATTTTAATTGTGTTTGGCCCCTTTTTCTATCTTTTGGTGAATTTCTAGAATTGTGGAAATCTTGCCCAACTTGACCTTTGGATATTTTATGAATATTTTGGTACTACACATAACATAAGCATGCTTTTGCAAAAATTTTGTAAATTTTGGCTATTATGGATTTTTGGCTATTTTAAACATTATATAATTAAAGGGATAACCCGATGATAGTAGTGAGGTTATTCCAATAGTTGTCGATGAATCCCTTTGGTATTGAGGGTGACCAAGACCTAGCCTTCGAAGATGCTTGATTAAAATATACATTCTTTGGATTTTTGCTATTCGTGGACATTTATATAATTTAAATGATAATTTGATGATAGTAATGAGGTTATTCCAAGACCTGATGGTTCATGTTGGTAGTGAGGATGATCAAGACCTAGCCTTCGAAGATGCCTAGATAAAATATACATTTTTTTGAAATTTTTGGATTTCTTTGGATCTTTCGATTTCCTTTGGATTTTAGAGATATTTTGTGGCCCTTTTGGATTTTGAAACAAGTTTTGGAAAAACTGTGACATTTCTAGATTGAAAAACATTTTTGAATATTTTGTTGAAAACCTTTGTTTGCCTAGAACTTGAGATTTTTGGCCTTAACCTTTATGCTCCGTGAAAAGGGAAATATAATAACCTTTCTTATTTGAGGGTTATGACTCCTACTACATTTCATTGTAGAGAGCCCAAAGTAGGCATGAAATCATAGGAAGAGGGACGTAGGACGAAAGATGAATCAATTCTATACAATATAGACCTTTTGAACTTTAAAAAAAAATTTGCATATTTTGTATTTTTGTAACATAGAAGCCTTGTATACTTTTGGGCTATTTGATCCATGTATGTATTTTGGTAAATAAATAATAAAATATGATAGATATGAATTTGTTGTCAGTGCCATTGAGACCCTAGGATTGCAAGGAACATTTTTCATTTTGGGGTGTGCAATATATTTGGGAAAATTTAATATTATTTATTTTATATTATTATTTTATTTAATAAACTTCATACATTAATAACTTTACTTCAATATGTCTATTTAAGATGAAACAAGTATCATTAGGATCATTATTTTACAAAGTATTTTATGGTGCACCTAGTGGAATTTTTAGACATCTACCCTTTTGTGGCTATGAAAAACTTCAAATTTCATTAAATTTTATTTAATTATATATGAGAGTATTATAAAATTTTGCTGCACTATATTATTCTACTATATTTATGTTCATAACTAATAATTTTTATCTATTTTACCACTTCTTTTTGCATTAGTAATTCAATGTTAAATCCATATCCTTGTGGTTTTGTAGCATCCCTATTAGTTATTTATAGGATATTATATAGATAATTAATAGGGGTGTTACACTATGTCTTGAAACTTGAGAAATACCTCTAAATGTTGTGCATTAATCATATTTCTTGAAAATGTCTCTAAAGATTATCCCATTTGAGGCCAAGACATAACCTTCTAGGGTTCTTTAAGATGATTCTCTTGTGGTTAATGCCATGTGATGAAACATGAAATTGCTCATATTGCTGGCGGTCGCATTAAGGCACCCACGATAACGCACCCACGTTATATCATGGGTCACAATATCGTGTATGCGATATCTCATGGGCTGTAACATCGCGTACGCGATATCACAGTCAGCCGCAATTTCTATAAATAAGAGGCAGCTTTCCCTCATTTGAGATCCCAGTTTTAGAGTAGCGAAGCTCTGGCAGTTTGATCCCTCCAGAGTTAGATTTTTTCCCGTGTCTGCCCGTAGTGTGGTGAATGTAATTGTACGGTGTCTTTATTCGAGTGTGCCATATTTGGACACGCACATGACCGACAATAAAGATCGAGATTACTTCATCATTGCAACATTCACTTTGTTATTTATTTACCTGTTATTTATTTAATGTTATTTACTGTTTTCTCTCTCTCACCCTTAAACTCCTAGAACGTGGAACGAGTACGACTTGATTACGAGCATTTAAGTGTGACTGCTTGGTAGCCCAGTGGTGTAGCTAGGATCTACGCTTGGTAACCCAGTGGCATATTTGGGATCTACGCTTGGTAATCCCAGTGGCATACCTAGGACATACGCTTGGTAGTCTTAGTGGTAGTCGTGCACGAAGTCCAAGATGTGTACGGTTGATCAAGGAATCGATTGCTCGTCGCACTTAGGCTAGATTAGATTTTCTTACCCTTTCCCTCATAGCTTAGCTTAGTTAATATTATTTTCCACTGCCATCAGGAGTAGCGTTAGAATTAAAACACATCATACACCTCATCTGGACTAAACCATACGTAACAAATGCAATACTAGTCCAGGTGGGAAGACAGCAAACTGCGACCTAAGGCTAACTATCTAGGTGCCACAACTAGTCCATCTACGGAGTTTGATCGGATCATGTGTGCGACACTCGTTTCGTATGGTTGAGTGTAGGGGTACCTCGCCACTCATCACCATGGTTGTCATAGAAATATCATTTAAATACTTTAAGAGCCATAGTTTTGAAAACCTATAAGGTTTCACATTTTTAAAAATTTAAAACTAATGGCATGTTATACCAAATTCATGGTAATAGAAGAAAGTCTAGAAATGTTTGGTGGCTCGTACTTCCTTGCAGTTACAACTTACTACTATGTATCTATAAACATTACAATTTCATAGTAAAAGTAGATGCCTTATCCAATTGGGATTTGTAGTTTGCATTGAGCCATGATGATGATGATTGTTATTATCCAATGAAATTCAAAATTCCAAATTAAAACACTATTAGCATCACTAATTAGGATTAGGTCCTCTAGCAATTATTATAGGACTCCAACAAGATCTAACTCTTTTCAATTTTCTTGTTAGCATGGAGTTATTTTGCACAACATTTTGTTTTACTAGTAATAAGGAAAGGAAAAGCTTTAGAGATGAAAAAAAGTGGGGAACTAAAGTTTATTTGTAAAGGAGGAAGAAACCCTTGAAAATTATGTAAACTCAAAATTCCAATTGAATTTTAGGGTATTTCAATTACTTTGAATGTCACTAACAAGTATTTTGCTAATGGCCTTAAACTAAAGTTGCACAAAGGGGGAATTGAGATTTTCAACCTTGTTAACCCTTGATACTTCATGACTAGAGCCATTCATGAATTCATGTTCTATCAATTGGCAACCTGGCTCACTAGCAAGCACCTCCATGTGTTGTAATGCTTGAAGAATGATTCTCTCCTTAATATGCTTATCTTTTTCGTAGATGTTATTAATTGCTTCATTTAATGTGTGTGGTTTAAAAGGTTACTAAGTTTTGAACATGAGGGGCTCTTAAAATCCTTCACACAAGAGTAAGAAGTTACACAAGTAGACATTTCTAAGAGAAATAGAACCTTAGTTCTCAAGCACATCGACAACGTACCTTGGGCATTAGCCACCTCTTGAACTATGTAGTGAGCATTGTTATCTAATAGAATAAGTAGAAGTTATAAAGGATTCCTCTAGAAAGTGCTCAATCTAGTTCTTCATCCTATCATAGGCCAATTTCACTACTGAACTCAGATCTAGCTTTACCCTACTCCCACCCATATTGCCTCATCTTACCAACCCTTGCATTCTATTCTCTTTGTACTAGCTACTCTTGTTGATTTCCTTCCCCTACCCCATTCATACTAACCACTCCCATTAATGTCTCCACCCTTGCCATTAACTCTGTGCAAATTAGTTGTCCGTTTGAACAATCTCCCACACTTGACTCCTTATCACAAAAGGACACAATGTGCATGACCTTTGCATGCATCTTTTTTAGCCACCAACCACACATGCCCAACATTACAAACACCTAATCCCAATCCACATCCTAGATGACCTTGAGCCATCCTCACATTTTCTGTCCACCTAACCTTTCCCCCTTATCCTTGCCACCCTCTTGGCCAACAAGTCTCAATCGTAAGCATGCATCACATGCCATCCCAAGAACCACTCACCCTCAACCATTTGTTGAAGACCCTATAATTAACTAATGGAGGGTTAGCCCTCATTATAAGCAAGTTTGGGTTTTTAATTTATTGAAGGCCCTACCACCCTTCATGTGCCAGTGATTCCCTCCCTAATCTCACTTTTCTAAAAAACTAATTAAGGATTGTTCTCCCCGTAATAACACCACTACCGACCATTGTTACCAAGAGCTACATAGGAGGCTATGGACTCGTGAGAGGGAGAAATGTCACCTGTCAATTTCACAAGCACACCGTCAACTACTTCTCAACCTTGTTATTTCCTAACGAATATTTTTATTACCATGATGAAAAATACATGAACGCTTTTTCTGAAAAAATGAGATCTGCATTAAGGGCGAGCAGGGTAATAAAAATAACAGAGTTACGGAAGCGTCCAGGTTAAGTAAAAAGTGGAAGGGTATAAACTGACGGAGTTGCAGCAGAGGCTGTTAGTGTAGTGCTGCGAATCCGATAAAAATGGAGAATTGTGATTGGGTGAGGGATAAGGTTAGCGGCAAGCGCAGTGGTCAATTAGTGAAATATTCCATCAAAGATCGTTTGCTCCGATTTGCGTGATTCATTTTGGCAGATTACGTGGCTTTGATTTGATGCGCCGGTGCGCCTGTAACAGAGATTACTCTCAATGCAGCAGTAGCGGTGTCGTGGTGGTGTTAGTGCCGCTGCTGCTTGGATCGGCTCCGTAGCATTGCAAATTCTTCTTAAAAGGACAGAAATCTGCCCGCTGTTTTTCAGAAAGCTAGGTTTCAGGTTTTCTTGTTACGTAGGAATAGCATGGATTCTTTTGGCATCTGTCTGGTTCTGGTTGGTGAAACCCTGGCGCCGGTGCTGTTCCTGTTCCATCGTGCGTTTTGCAATTGTTTTATTTAAATCTGTTACCCTTGATCTGTGGATTTGACTTCAGAATCTTTGTGGTTGCAGGGTTTCCAATTCGTGTGAAACATCACTCAAGCATAATTTCTGTAGAATCGTTCTGTAATAGTTTAATAACTTCATTTAGGATGATGATAATTTATTTATTTTTCTTTGGGTGAAAAAGTAACCAAAAACTGTCATTGAATAAATGATATTTCAGGTGAAAGCACTTTCTTAAACCTGGTGGGGAGGAGTTATTGCAGTGATTTCTTCAAGCTGCTGTTATTAGGCATCCTGTACGGCATACAGTTTCCAAAATCGAATAAGATAACTTTTTTTTAAATTGTTCTTCAGAAAAAATAAACTTGTATCGTCCATAGATATAAGATTACGTAGTGCTTATTAAGATTACACCTCTTGGGAAATGGGTCGTTTTTGCTCGGCTAACACTAACTGATTTTCTAGTTGCAGAGGAAGCAGCGGAAATTTTTGTCCTTTTTAGTAACAGTTGAGGAAATTATTACACTCGGGAAAATAAGAACGAATGAAAGCAGGAGCAAATAGTGGAGGAGAAAGGAGAATATCCGTGAATAAAATGTACAGGTTATTGATTTTAAAGATGTTTATTGAGCTTTTGCAAGTGATCACGTTTACCAAACATCTTTGAAAAGAGAGGACGAAAAGGTAAAGATTCGATGAATGAGTATTGTTTCTGCGCTGGCTCTGAATCTGTATTTGGTTGGCCGGCCAAGTGGTTTCTCTAAGTTTTTCATCTTGTTTCCTTAATAAATATGTTGGTGTTATGTTGGTGTTTTACGCTTATACAAGGATAGAAAGCGAGGAAAGAAATCTTGGTGAGAAGTCGAGAAAGTGAGGAAAGAAATCTTGGTGAGAAGTAGAGTTAAGGAGAGCTTGACCAAACTGTGATAGAGCACATCAAGTGTAGGTGTGATTGTAGCTCTAGCATCAATGTGTGCGGATTGGCCTATGTGTTCTTATATCTTGTTATCTTCTTTGAATTGAATCTCAATCCTGGGTTGTGGAAGAGTTGTGGAAGAGATTTTCAACTGGTTGTGTCTTGTGTCTTGCATTGAGAACAACCATTGTGTGGTTATAGAGCCTCATGCTCTACAACATTGTTTAAGAGTTTTGAGAGGTTTTGAAGTTTTGTAGATTTTGAGAACCCAATTATAATCTTCTATTTCAATGAAGATAACTACTTTTCTTATTTTTGAGCAAATAAATTATCTTTTCTTAATATATGGATTTGGTATTCGAAGGTGACTTAATATTGGAGTGAACCTACTTCAGCATTATTGGTATCAAAGCTTTATGTTAATTGGAGCTTTAGAGCTTTGTGTTAGATTTATGTTGATCATTGCTTAAATTTAGTTGAGAATTTTGTCTAGTTTAGATAGCACCTAAGAAGAAATAGATTCAAGTATTAAATAGAGACATAGAAAGCATGAAGTCTACCTTCCAAATGATGGTTTCTCGGTTAGATGAAATTAGTGCAATTCAAGTATTAAATAGAGACATAGAAAGCATGAAGTCTACCTTCCAAATAATGGTTGCTTGGTTAGATGAAATTAGTGCAAAGGTAAATAGAAATGTTGGTCCTAGTCATATCTAGACACAAAAAGTTGATGAGCATGCACATTCAAATAAAAAGGTTTTGCAACTAGGTAGGGATGAAGCAGATGATAAGGAAGAAATATCTAGCTATAGGAAAACATTTTAGGCTAAATGGAAAGTTGCATTCATAAAATTGAAAGGAACATTTTGGTTAAAACAAAAGTCAAAAAATACATCCCAAAGAAGACATGGTGGTGGACTAATGAAGTGTAGCATGCTATTCAAAATAATGAAAAATACTTTAAGAAATGGTAGTAAAGCGGTAGCCAAGAAGATAAGATGATATACAAAATGGCAAAGAAGGAGGCAACTGTAGTAGTAATCAAAGTCAAACATAAGGTCTTAGATAGCTTTTCTGAAAAATTAAGAATAAAGGAAGGAGAAAATATATTTATAAATTGGGAAAAATTAGAAACAAAAAGTGTACGGATATTGATTATGTCAAAATGCATTAAGGAACTAGATGAAAGAATTTTGGTAAGAGCTAATAAAAATTTGGATATGTGGAAAAATTATTTTTAAGAATTATTAGATAAAGAATTCCCAAGAGAATACATCCAAGAAGAACCAAATTTTGGTCTAGTTAATGAACTTTCCTTCTCTGAGACGAAGACAATCTTATGAAAGATGAAAAATGAAAAAGTTGTTGGATCATATAACATTCATATAGAAATTTGGAAATCACTAGGAGATACAAGAGTGTCTTAGTTGACACAAATATTTAACAAAATTTTAATTATAGAGAAATATTCAACGATTAGAAAAAATGCTTTGTTGTTTCCATTTACGAGAGAGAGAGAGAGAGAGAGAGAGAGAGAGAGAGAGACAAAATTTTGTAAGCTATAGAAGGATCAAGCGAATGAGCCATACTATAAAGTTTTAGGAGAGACTCATAAAGCAACATCTCAGACTTAAATCAACAATATTAAAAAATTAATTTTGATTTATGCTAGGAAGATCTAGTATAAAGGCTACTTAATATAAAAATTGATGAAGAAATTTAGAAAACATAAAAAAAGTCTTCATATGCTCTTAATTGACTTGGAAAAAACATATGACAGAGTGCCTAGAGATATTACTTTGTGGGCCTTGCAGAGGAAAATATCCCTTATAAATATATTATAATGATTCAAGACATGTATGAAGTAGCTACCACAAAAATTAGAACAACTTGTGAAACAACATCTAATTTTCTAGTCATAGTAGGTTTACAACAAGGTTCTGTACTTAGCCTATATTTATTTGTCATTGTTATGGATGAATTAACAAAAAAAATAAAAAATGAAATTCCTTCATGTATGCTATTTCTAAATAATATTATATTGCTATGTACCACTCGAGAAATTATTGCTTCTAAAATGGAGAAGTAGAAACATGCTCTAGAATCAAAAGGCTTAAAAATTAGTAAAAGTAAGATAATATATATGGAATGTAATTTTAATAACATAAATAGTGGTGTAATAGAAGTAACAATTCAAGGCTAAAACATCTCTTATTACAAATAGTTTTACATCAAAAATCAAGCCTCCAATAAAATAGTAAATTTGATAAAGATATAAGAAATATAATTAAGATAGCATGGTCAAAATGAAGATAGGCTAGTTATATTTGATATGATAACATATAATAATAAAACTGAATAGAAAATTTTACAAGATATCAATCAAGCCTACTACCTTATATGGTACTAAATATTGGGTAGTACAAAAGATGCATGAACAACAAATCAATGTGGCAAAAATGCAAATGCTTTGATAGCTATTGAATGTTACCAAAAGAGATAAACTACATAATATAAACATTATGAAAGACTTGGAGTAGCTTTTATTTTGGATAAGCTACAAGAATGATAGCTTAGATAGTTTGGACATGTGCAAAGAAGATTAAACAATCAGCTTATAAACAAATGTTGCTCCATCATTATTTTACAAAATTCACCAAAATAAAAACTAAAGAAGACATAGGAAAATATAATCCAAGATAATTTTAAAGAACTGCAAATAAATAAAGATCTAGCTCTTCATAGAAGTGAATGATGAAAAAGAATGCATCTAGCTAACTGTTGATGCATAAATTTTGGTCATGCCAACACCGAAAAACTCGTTTGAGGAGACTATTGCCTAGGGCACCTCCTGTATGGGTACGGAAACCTGGGAATAGTCTCAGCTGGAGAGTGCCATGTGACCAAGTGATAGAGAGATAGAGAGAGAAAATACAGATAGAGATAGAACAAGGAGAGAGAAACAGACATCCAACGTCCAAATTGCTGTGAAAATAGAAGAAAATTTGCTGACGCCCAACCGTCTAAATTGCTGCCGACGCCCAACCGTCTAAATTGCTGCCGACGCCCAACCATCTAAATTGCTCAGAAAAGAAAATCTGTTGACGCCCAACCGTCTAAATTACTACCGATGCCCAACCGTCTAAATTGCTGCCGACGCCCAACCGTCTAAATTGCTGCCGACGCCCAACCGTCTAAATTGCTGCCAACACCCAACCGTCTAAATCGTTGCCGAAAAGAAAATCTGGGAAGAGAGAGGGTTTAGTCCAAGGCTTCATGGCCCTAGCCTGACTTCTCCTCTGCCTCCCCCCCAACTCCATCACCTTGATGGCTTTTTATAGCCAATGTTAGGGTTAGGGTAACCCATCTTTTTTTTTATTTTTTATTTTTTTTATTTTTTTTCTTCTTTCTTTTTTTATTCTCTTTTTTTAAAAAATAAAAAATAAACAAAGGCCCCATGCCAAGCAAGCATGGGCGTGTTGGTATAACACTAACCTCATATTGTTGGAACAAGACTATGATGATGATGATGGTAACTTTATAGAAATTTAACTAAGTCATAGTTTTAGGTTCCAATACATTCTAATTATCATGTGTGATATTATAGTTGCAAATTTGATTGAGTTATTCTAAATTTCACCAAAAACACATAGTAATATTCCTAATGATGTTTTCAAAAATCATAGCATGTACATTTCTATTATCCAATAGATTCAGAGGCTTTATAGATGTAATAAAATTTTAGTTTCATATGATAACTTTATAGACTTTTAATTAAGTAACAATTTCAACATCCAAAATCTTCTAATAATCTAGGGGATTTTAAAATGTAAAATTTTTTTTAATACCCCAAGACATATAGTTAAATTAGAACTTTATAACTCAACATTTTTCGCTAGAAATAAACCCATAACTTAGAGCTTCCAAATAGATTCCATATACTTAATAATTCTAAGAAAACTAATAATATACTACTAATATTTCTGAATAATTAATTGAAGATTAAGTATCTTGACAAAATATTAAGCTTTAGAATATTCTTCAAATTGGATATCAATGTTTAATGTCCATTTATGAATGATTAACATTGCATGCTTATATATAAATGATCCTATATTTAGGGCATGTTGCAATATTAAAGCATCACCTTCTTTAAAAACCAAAATATAATAAATAAAGTATCTAAGATAAATAACTTAAATTTTATATTTTTGCATGACATCATTTAAGTACAAGTAAAATTTTAATTACAAGGTAAGTAAAACAAAATTTAAATCAATACATATTGTGATGCTGTGACATCCCATTTCCAAATGTCATGGAAAATAATATTCTATTGGAATGTAATTATTTCAAAAGCTCTAGCTTTGAAATAATACTCTATTAGAATGTAATTCAAAGAGTAAATCATTACTCACTACAATGAAGAAAAATTGTCCCAACCAACTAATGTCCTTAGTAATCATGCCTCAGATAATTTCTGAATAATTATCTTCATCAACTTTCTTAATATCTTTCCATTGAGCCTCATTATATAATGTTTCATCAACAAGGCTCTTCTACACTAATGTTTTGAAGAAGTTTAGTATTGCTTCATTATGAACAACTTTATTTTCAAATCTATGATATTGTCATTGAGGATGGGAATAACTAATTACTTTATGGAATATTTCATCCTTCTACCTAAACTTCCTTGGACTATGTTAGTGAGGGTATCTTCATAACTACTCCTCTTTGGAAAAGGCTTCTAAAAATACTTTGATAATACTTTCTTATTTCGACCTTTTACAACTGAGATGACTTTTGGCATTTTAAATTACAAAAAAAAAAAACTATTACAAAGATAGAATGAAGATAGCCATAGGAGAAGTGTGAGGATGACAAACAATAGTAAGGTAATATTTTTCCCTTTTCTTCTTCTTTTTGTATAGAAATCTAATCTACACAACTACCTTTCTTCATTATGGCATAATGTAGATTTAGTAAAGGCTATGAAATCATATTCCTTCTATCTTTTGATACAAATACAATATGAAATAACATCTACCAAATCATAACTTGACATCTTAAGTTAAGAAATTAATATTCTGGTAGTGGCAAAGAAATAGCCTTTACCTTATTCCTATTGGTTCATAAGGCATTCGACAAGCTGATACCTCAAAAACATGATTTATTTTAAGGTAAAGTCAATTTTTACCAAATGAAATTAGAACCACATAAATCTCTTTTGGTTTAAGAAAATTGCTAAGTATTTCTAAACAAAAAGATAAATCAATCATTATTATATGTTCTAACAAAATTTCAAACAATGGTTAATCTTTCAACACTACAAACTTTACAAATAGAATTAGGCTTAATGTTTCCACCTTTGTAGAAAAACCACCTTCCACTAATGGTGTGGTAAGACTAAGATTAGATAATCAAGAATAGAATAATTTGAATAATCAATGTTGATTGGGAAATCTTAAGATTTGAATAATCAAGGATAAACTAATTTATTGTGAATAATTTAAAAGTAGAAATCATCAATTTGACCACAAAGGAATAGGATTTAGTGCATGTTTGGCTATTTTGTATCTTTGTGTTATTTACTTGGATTTGGAAAAGTAAAAATTAAATTTTATGATTTCATCTTTTTATACTTATAGCTACATTTATTGCACTTACTAAATTTTTCACTATATCACACTCATGGTATTGGTAAATTGTGTTAACATAAGCCTACTCTAATATCATGTTAAGTTTTTTGATAAAATAATCATAAGGTCCAAGGAAAACAAGTAATAAAGTATGTTAACTTAAACTAGGATAAAACTATTGATGTTTATCATAGTGTTAAGTATTGAAAGTGTATTGTAAAGGTATAATACATAGTCTAAGATGTATAACCTAATTAATAGGTAAATTTTTAATGTTTAGAAGAGATTACTATTTGTTAACTATAATATAACAAACATTATTGTAATATCCATGATGATCATACCATGGCAATGTTACCATAAACTCATGTTATTACATAATATAGACCTTATTTTGAATATTGAGTTTGATAAAATACACCAAACCCTTAATAATAAGTATGTTTTTTTTTTCAGAAGAAAAGGATCATAGAAGGCTAGGTTAAGAGAAAATGTTCAAAAAAGGAAACGAGATGTCAAAAGCCTTCATAATAGGATCATGCATAAAGAGGTAAGATCCTTCACAAAAAAGTATATTTAGGGTTCTTAGGGTTGTCTTTGTTTGAAATATATTCTTTATTACAAATATTATGAGTGTATGCCACTAACTCTTTCATGATTATTTTCCCTTCATGTTGAGTAGAGTCGGACATAGTGATAGTATTTACTTTTGATGTTGATGTCTTCATTTGATGTAATAAAAGTTATAAGTATGTTCTTTTCAAAAGAAAATGATCATAGAAGGTTAAGTTGAGAGAAAGTATTTAAAAAAGAAAAGAAAGGACTAAAATCCTTCATGAGGCCTATGCCAAAAGAGGTAAAATCCTTCACAAAAATGTATTAATAAAGTTGAACCCACCTCATTGTAACTTGCATTATATTATTTATATAAAATTAGTAAAATCTCTTCCTTGTTTTCATTATCTATGCCATGTAAGCATTTAAGTGCTTGGTTAAAGCTCTCTTAGCTTTATTCCATTTTTCTTTTGCATTCTTGTAGCATGTTTTTCTTATCTTGAGGAGTGAATCCCTGAATGGATTCTTCTCTTAAGTTCTTGCACATCTCTCTTGCATAATTTTTTCTATTTGCATGTACTTTTATATGTTTCTCATATAATATCTTATGTTTTAAGTTCTTTCAAGTTTATGAAGTTATGTGAATATTTTTTTATGTTTAATTTAAAGGAATTCACTCCCAAGTTTCAAATTCAAGTTAGTTTTTCAAATTCATGTTGAAGGTTGAAGAAGGGTTTTAGCCTCTTTCTCTTAACTTTAATGTAAAAGCTCATTTCTCTCTTTACATGAGCTTGTTCAAAGCTATTTTAGCTTGAGTGAACTATTCTGTCATGTTGCATATTAATTCGTGATATCTTTAAAGTTAATTAAGAATGTTTAAAGGGTGTATGCATGTTTTCATGATTTTTAGGCATGTGACAGAAATCTTATTAATTTGAGAAGTGTTTGATATTATTCCTCTAATGCAAGCCTTCCTCATCATGTTTAGAGGTTGTATGATATGTTTTCATGCTTGTAAGTTACGTTAATATTGGCACATTTGCCAAGTTCAAAGTCAAAATTCCCATTTTCTCATTCTTTATTTTCCAATAATTCCATGATCTTACCATGACCCATGGTAAAAATTACAATTTCATCATGACCTATAATGAGATTTTCTTTTATTTCTATGTAGACCACAACTTATGATCAACTCATAGTCTATAATTTGTAGTCATGTGACTCATGATCAACCTATGGTTTGAAGTTTAAAGTATAATAAAAGTATAAGAAATTCAAAATGGCTACCATAACCTAACCATGGCTTGTCGTTTACATAATTTTAATTTTTTCTGTGTTTTATAGGATCATAACCAATGGAGAAATAATAAAATCATCCTACAATCCAACCATGATATGTGATCATTTACCATAACTTGTGGTATTATGACATGACCAAGCCAGAATTTGTAGTATTGCTTCTGGTTAAAAAGGTTAAAGATTCTGAGGACAAAATTTTAGAGACAAATTGAGGCTTGTGACCTTATTCCATTTTGCTACTTTGACATCTCCTAGAGCTAATCTAGCACTTCCATCATAAGTAGTCCTAGAATTGACTAGAAGAGGTTGTTAAGTCCCTTCCTATTTTGATTTACTTTTCCTAGTTACCTATCTTTTATTAGCTTAGCAACTCCATGTTGGTATGACTACTAAGTTACTAATATAAAAACCTTAGATCAAACCCCCAAAACTTTCCTCATGAGACATGCCCTTTTATTAAGGGTCTTATAATAATAATTACAATTCCTAGTTATAGAATGACACCATTTGGGAATAGGTTCATAATAAACTATCCTCCATAATTCTTCCTTGAATGAGTGTGCATAAGAGGATTTCTTTATATTTCAATCATTTGCTTTTTCCTATCAAATAGGATTCTAGTATTCTCTTACTCAATTTGTAATGGAAATATAAGTAATACAGAAATCTAAGAAGAAATAAAATTATCATATTAATAACTTCTATTAATTCTCTTGGGAATAACAAGAGGTGAATTAAAGATCTACCAACTATCAATTAAGTCCTAGCTAAAGTTTTATCATGTAACTCTTGTGTTCTCTAGTTATGTAAGTAAAGGTAGGATAAATCTTTATTCCCAATTCATATTACCCAAGAATATTTTACTTACCTAATTTCAAGAGTATAAATTAAATAATAGTAAAAATAAGAAAGGTAAGAAATATAAATATGGATTAAGGGAATTCCTATTTTTTATCTTCGCCAAATCTGGATTTTTTTCTAAGAGGTCTTTTACATATTTGGATTTGAAAACTTAATTATACAACTAATGAGCAACAAGTACCCCTATGCCTAACCATACGAATCACAAGTGTTCATGCATGATCCGGTCGAATTCCATGGATGAAACTAGTTGTGGCATCTAGATCATTACACCTTGATCATAGTTCGCTATCTTCCTAATTGGACTAGTGGTAGCTTTGTCATATATGGTTTAGTCTAATGTGAGGCATATGATTGTTGATGTTGTTTTGGACTTATGCTACTCCTAACAATAATAGAAAAATTAATTATTTAATCTAATTAACAATAGGAAGATAAAGTCTAAACTAGCCTATGGGCAATGCGTCCATTCCCAACTTTTCGTGCATATCCTAAACCCATGTATCCACTATTGGGAATACTAAGTGCTACGATACTCAACAAACTAAGTGATATTGTTGATGGGATTACCAAGTGAATACATGTTTATACTTGAAATTGGTCATGCTCCTTTCGTCAATTGATTAACTTGCATGAAATGTAGATATTAACTAAGTACATGAAAAGTAAATTTCATGAAAAGTAAATCTAATTTAAGACAAAGTGCTACAATGAATAAGCATCAATCTTGATCTTATTGCTATTCATGTAATGTATCTAGGTACATTATCACATGAATAAGATGTCATACAACTAACTCAAATTTATATTGCGGGCACTCACTAACTATTTGCTAGGACTATGGAATAAAACTATAAGGGCTTGGCTAATCTAATGACAAAAGAATAAAACTACTACAGATTGTGCATCCACATGCTATATTTATAAGTAGGTATGCATCCCACAATATTAGATATCTGATAATGTAGCATGTTATTTGATATTGGGGCCTAAGAAAAATACAATTCATCATACCTCCACGATTGAATGAAAACTCATCCTCAAGTGAACAAAAGGAGGAACATGTTTGTTACAAAATGTTAGAAAGGTATGGGATTATTGACTAACTAACTAACACACAAATTGAATTTGAGTGCCATATTACAAAATTTTATTTTAGTGGATGCAAACAAAATGATAAAGTGAAAAAAAAATACTAGAAAAACATTGAAGATTACAAAATTTGCAAAGGTCTTCAAAAAGCTATTGAAGATTATTGTTCTTTTTGCCACTTGTGGTGGCAGTCTTCTCTAGTTATGTAGAACATTCTTAAAGGATGGACTAAATTTCTTCTCATCATCCCATGGCTTTAGTAAACATGTGATGTTTGAGCTATAATCCTACATATGCTACAATTTTTCTATGGACATATCCTTTGTTGTCCCTCTCTTGCCTTCATTTTCATGCCTAGAAAATGACCTTCTTCCTTAGGAATTTCTTTAGCATCACCTATAGTCACCAAAGGATTAACATTAGTTTTGGTAAATTTTCTTTAATAATCAACCCTTTTCGGATCCCTTAGTTTACATTAAAGCACAAGGTAATGATAGTGTACTATGCCTAAGGCCATGAGGTAACTAAAATCATGAAGTTGTTTACCTTATTTTGATTAGTTACTATTAGTCACCATAATGTTCAAAAATAGGATATTGGAAAAATTTCAAAACAAGTAACCTTAGCCCTGATGACTAATAAGCATAACTCTAAAAGCAAACAAGTTTTTGAACAATTAAAACCAAAGGTCTAATGCAAAAGATGATCAAGAAATTTTTTTGAAGTTGAAGGATATTAAGATAGAAAAGCAGGAAAAATTAATTAAAATTGATGAGAAGTAGTCCCAAAAGCATGCATAAATTTAAAGAAACCATCATTGATGTCCTAGAAGATGTAAAGGTAAGTTCAAAGTCATGATTAAAAAAAGTTATGCAAGTGGATCCTTCCTAAAGTAGGCTATTACCATAATGCCCTTACATAACCACTTTTATAGGTGTCTATGGACATCCTACAAGTTAAATGTAGATCAGTTGTTTGTTTCAAACAACACCCAACTACCATGGTTGGGATGTTGCACTATACTATACAAAACTAAAAGGCTCATAATTATATGCAACAGTGATGTGAATAATGGGATGAGAATGGATTGCAGAAATAGGGATGTAAGGTGCTTTATCATGTCTGTAATAGGTTTTTATGTTAGGTATAATTACAATGACTAGCATACCTATCTATCCACGTTTTAGATCAATTCCATACCATTAACAATGATCTCACATTGATATGTTCCTTCTTGCTGACCATCCTCAGTCCACAACCACCATAAAGAACAATCATCACTCCAAAAAGAGAAGAAGGAAGAAAGGGCCTTAGTTAGAGGGGCACCTTTAGGTATTGGTAACATGTCTTTCCAGCCCCATAACCAGTGCTTGTAGCCCATTATTGTCTCTAAGGGGTGTGCTTTGAATTCCCATTGTTGTTTCTATTTTTATTTTTGGATTTTATATTTTTATGATTTTGGATGGGAACCACACCATGCAAAGACCTTTAGCTTCCTATTATTGGTCAATAGTGGACTAATGATACATTTCATGAGGAGTCATAAACCACATGAAGGAAGCCAGTAATAAAACCCAACAAATTCCCTTGAGGTCATATCCTTACCATTCCCACTTTTTCATTTCCTCCTTCTTTAAGGTACAATGATTATTGATTGATTTTAGTTTCATGAAAGAAGAACCAAATTGCTTTCATAAAAAAAGACCTTTTTATTTAGAGAAATGAAGAAATGGATGAGGTGGTCTCAATTCTTTACATAATTAATTATCCAATCATCTTGATAGCATAACACAAAAACCCAACACATAGCGTTGACTTCTACATCATGACTTGGAAATATTATTAATGAAAACATGAAGAAAATGACTCAAGGAAAAATTATAAAAAAAAAAGAAACGAAAAATATCATGAAATAAAAAACATATTAAGAATTAGAAAATGGTGAAAGAAATGGGAAAATGATTAAAAAAACTGTAAAACAAAAAAGTGAAAAGCACTTATTAGTTCCTGGCCTATAATGAAGCATCTCCCCCATGACTAATCTTATGGTCATACATTTTGGAGATGGACTACACAATCCCTTGGTTATACACCATTGATTTCCCATCTATCACTATTACTAATTCAATTAATCACGTGGTAGCACATCTAACACTAGTGATAGTCTTATTTAGATCATTCAAAGACATATCTCAATTAGAACTTGAAGATATTTCTACTTTGGAGGGTCTAGATATGTTTGCTTCTTCTTCTTGATTTTCTATTTTGATTCCTGGGTCTCCATGTTTAATATAATCTTTTAGTATATAATCCAAGTGTAAGATATCTATGTCTAAGTCCTCTATTTAATCTATTTTCTTAATTCTAGAACTACTAATTAGATCAATTACTTCCATTCATCTTTGAAATAGTTTTATATTCTCATTTTCAAGCCACTAGATGTCTTCTAGTTTAGTCGTTACTACATAGACTAGTGTTTTCTTACACACTTGTTTCTAAACTTTATGGTTGATTGATATAGAGGTTGTGTTAATATTTTGAATCTTCAGCCCACAACTGCATCCATTATTATTAGTAGTGATGCATGGATTCTTCTATCTCTCCATGGTGATAGGTTTATCATTTATATCTTGTGTTGAAGTGGTGATGGTTATTGGATTTTTTGTATGATTAGGAGACATTATTTCAATGAGGAAGGATGTTGCACTAGATTGTACTTGTGCTAGTTTTGATTTACGAATAAGTCTAAAATTTTTGCACTTCTATGTGAACATTGTCCTAAAGAAGGGATGTTTCCAAAGTTGTGGTGGAGATCTACTAACATTATCATTTTCATGTATGTTTACAACACAAGTGCCATTCTTTCATTGATGTTGTGATGCCAAACCTTCCTATATTGTTGGTGGTAACATGTTATGGAGGGAAGTATGAGAATATTAAGAATAGGATAGAGGGTGAGAGGCATGAGGTGGTGATCCCATAGAATATTTGCAAGTTGATGATATTTGGGAGAGTGGTGGTAGTGATTTGAGGTAGAGGAAGTAGAAGCAATTGGAGAAATAGATTATTGAACATAACATCCATATAGGTCCAATTGATAGTAAGGATAGTGCTAGTTTGATGATGGACTCCTTCAAGACTATGGGTTTTGCCACTACATTTGATAGTAGTTTTGAGGCTAATACAAAGTTTCACTAGCATAATATGGTTGGTTGTAGGACTATCTATAATTACCTTGTGAAAAAGGTAATTTCCTATGCATTTGCTTTTATACAAACTTGGGATTGAACGCAAAATCTGAATACTGATGTAGATGTAACATGATTAGGCAATAGCCCTTTGGATGGTGATATAGATAGATGTCACATCCATCATCATCTTCTATAGTTGATTTGATAGTCTTTTCTTTTATAGCCATTTTCCCTTTTTGTCGATAAGTGTTCCTACCTATTTCTTGGTTCTTTTTACTACTCCTATTTTAATCACTTTATTTTTCCTGCATTACTCTCTCCTCTATGGTTTTCATGTAAGTTGTAACTTTGTCATTCATCAACTCCCACATCTTATCTATCCTTGCTTGAAACTCATTGATAGACTTTTTTATTGGCAAGGTTTGTTGTATAATCACCTCATCAAGAGCTGTCTCTTTTTACTCATCATAGATATGGACCCCCTTCTTTTGAAGAGTTGGATCCTAGTTATATTCCTCTACATTCACTCGTTTACATAGCTCTCCTTCTTCTTTTCCCATCCGCTCAATTAGCCTTTGTATCTAATGGGCTTTCAGTTTGTATAACTAACCTTGGGCATAAATCCTAAGGGTTTCCCTTGTTTGATTTTGAAGCCCATCTATGATGTGGAAAATTTTCTCTTTTTAAGAGAAATCATGGCCTGGACATCTATGTAGTAGAGAATAGTATCTATCCAAGGTCACATCCAAGGATTCATGTTGTCCTTACTTCCATCCTTGGATTTTTCTTCTTAGGTTGGACACTATTGCATAGCTTTGGTATTTTTTATTGAAAATTTATAGCATTGTGGACTACTAATGGATTGAATCTGGTTTCAAAAATCTACACCAACTTTTAGCTTTATCAACTAGTGTCCTAGAAAAGAGCTTAAGCTTTTGCCACTTACGTTCTATATTTTGCAAGGGATAGGTATCATGAAAGGCTTGTAAATGATGTTATGGATCAGAATTATAGCCTTCTCTAAATTTAGGAATGTTATCCATATCAAGCCATTTGATGTAGTTCTCCCTTTGATGCCTTTGGGATATTCAAACTATCTCCCAAATCTATGTTAGGCCATTAGTAGCCAACAAGGGCTCATCTATATCAGGCATGTTATGGTGATAATCTATATTTTTATTCATTTGATTATGATGATTTTATCTATGCTCATTTTTATGTCTTTGATTTTTTCCTTAGGTTTGATTTATATCTTTATCTCGATCCCATAGTATAACTCTATCTTTATACTTATGTTCATCTTTGTTAGAACTAGACATTGAAGAGGAAGAGAAAGATGATGAACTAGGAAAATCGACATGGCTTCTATATCATCCTCCATGGTCCCTTGATCTATCTTTTCTAGGTTTAGCAGAGGTCCTAGGCCTTGAGTTCCTCCTTGTTCTAGGACTTTCTCCATCTCCTCTAGGATTATCTATACTAGCTGAAAGTAGTCCTTGTATGTAGTATGGGTCAAAATGAGCATATGAAACCCTTGCTTAAGGGTGTTCACTCCAATTCTCTTTAGTATAAATCCTATCATTTTTCCTATGAGATTTTTCATCATACAATGCATTATTGGTCCTATGTGAAGAAGGTATGGTTTTAATGTATGCGACTTAAAATATTAACATTTTCTAAAAGATAAATCATTACCAATTTTACAGTGATCATGTATAATATAACTAATCTAGATAACTGGCACCATCCTCAACAACAATGTGAATGATGACTGGCATGTACCCCTATGCCCAACCATATGAATCACAAGTGCTCATGCATGATCTGGTCGAATTCCATGGATGGGACTAGTTGTCGCATCTAGATCATTATGCCTTGATTGTAGTTCACTATCTTCCCACTTGGACTAGTGGTAGCTTTGTCACATATGGTTTAGTCCAAAGTGAGACATATGATTGTTGATGTCGTTTTGGCCTTATACTACTCCTAGCAATAATAGAAAAATTAATTATTTAATCAAATTAACAATGGAAAGATCAAGTCTAAACTAGACTATGGGCAATGAGCATCTATTACTAGCTTATCATACACGTTCTAAACCCACATATCCACTATTGGGATTACTAAGCACCATGCTACTAGATGAACCAATCGATAATGCTATTAGGATTACTAAGTGAATATGTGCTTATGCTCGAAACTGGTCACACTCATTTTACCAATTGTTTAACTTACATGAAATATATATATTAACTTAAGCACATGAAAAATAAATTGCATGGAAAGTAAATCTAATCTAAGTGAAAGTACTAAAATGAATAAAAATTAATCTTGATCTTATTTTCTCTTGTGGAATGTGTCCAAGTACATTGCTACTCAAATAAGACACTATACCACTAACTCAAATTTACACTATGAGCATTCATTGATTGTTTTCTAAGACTATGGAATAAAACTGTAAGGGTTTAGCTACTCTATTAACAAAAGAATAAAACTATTATAGATCATACACACAAGTGCTATATTTATAGGAAGGCACACATCCCATGATATTGGATTTCTAATAATGTAGCATGTGATTTGATATTGGGGATTCAATATCAAGGCCTAAGCAAAATTTGCTTAATCAACAACCATCCATGTTGTGGTTCCTACAACATGATAGTATATATTGTTTGAATGAGAAATCATCAATCCCTTTTTTTTATAAATATCTTAATATATTTACTTTTTTAGATCAAGTTAGAATTGGTAAAGAAATTTCCATAGTAAGACTTTTTGTAGATAAAAAAACAATAGCATTCAAGATTTGCAATTTTATGAGAATACATGGGTATCAATACTTATGCTATTCTAAGGTCCAAGGTGCACATGTCGGGTGTTGCCTTTTACTACTTAGGATATTGACAATCACATTGTATGTTGTAGCCTTCATACATATTCTTAAGTTCTCTCTTGACTTATTTCCACTCATAGATATCATGCACCTTATTATAATAAGATTATGATTGTCCATGATAATTAGGCATTTGTAAAGTAGTAATCCTACTTATTGTGTTTGGTATGATCCTTTGTTCTTTGTTGGTTTGGTAATTGATCTTTCAACTATCTTATTCCTTAATAACTATCCAACTTTCTTTCTTGGACATTTCTACCCCCCTTAGAACACTAACTTTGGTAGTGTAGGAAATTTCAATCTAGGGGTTGGTAACATAGGTTTAGTTGTATGACTTATGAAATCTCTATAGTTCAAGACTAATTAAATAAATTTTATTTATAAATTATTCTTCTAAATATGGGTAGGATTATCTAACTTCTAGCTTTTAGGCCATCACTATGCTCTGATTAAATAATTTTGATGGAAAGATTAAAAAAAATTTCTATCTAAGAGGCCGCGGTCGGCTTTCGGTCTTTGGCGCTCACCGTGGCGATGGTGCTCACCACGAAGACCTCTCCTCGGGTAGCTTCTCCTCAGACCACTACTGCAGCCGCAGTCGCGGCCATGAACATAGTCGTAGCCTCGGGCATACCACCTCTACAGATCTCAGATTTGCAGGCCGTGATCCTAGATCTGCTGGCTGTGGTACCAGATCTTCAGGCAGCGGATCCAAATCTTCTTTTGGCTTTGCAGACTTCTCACATTCCTGATCTGAGCGTTTTCTAGGCCCTGCAGATTCCTTGCGTTTCAGTTCTGCACATTTTCTAGACACTCCACATTTTGGTTCTGCCTGATCCTCCCGTCAACGCCCTCGCCCTGCACAAAACTCATGCCCTCCTCGATTGCCGCCTCCAGTCTCATGCTCTGCTTCCACTGCTGCTGCCGTCACCGTCGCTGCTACCACCGCTGCTCGCACAGATTCGTGCCCTATTCATCCCGCCGCTATTTTTTCAAAAACCCCTATTCTTTTTCAGAATCCCCTGAGGTGGTTTGGCGTCAACGGGTTCACCGGTGCTTCCGATCCAGGAGTGCTACGTAGGGTTGCGCTATTGGCAGAGAAGATCTTTGCTACAGTGTAGTCATGAATGCGTCTCATGGCCCGTCTGGTTCTTCTCAGCAAGGAAGTCCCCCCAACTTCACTAATGTTGATTTTTTTATTCCGAACGATCTTTTTGATAATGTAGCTGAAGAACTTGCATCTCTGTTCATTTTTATTCAAATTATGGGTTTTATTCCCCGATCAGTAAATCTCAATTTGTACATCAAATCTATTCTACAATCTCATGGCATAACCGTTTCCTATGCTTGATATTATGCCCGAAACTTTGTGCTCGCAGAACTCTTTGATGCTTCTCATGTTAAGAAAGCCCTTTCAGCCTATTTTTTCCCAGCATGAAATGCCACCCTGGTCATCCGTCCATGGAAATTTGACTTCGATGTCACTGACCCAGCCTATAAAACTATCCCCTGTTATGTGGAGTTACCTAATCTTCCTCTTATTTTTTCCACCTTTGCGAGAGACATTGTCAGTACCCTAGGTCACATTATCTCTGATCACGGAGTAGAGGTTAATGGAATTCAGTTTCGTCGCTACTGTATAGAACTAGACATCTCTCACAAGAAAACCTCTCTCACATTAGCGGCTAGAGGAAAATTGTTCACACAAAAAGTTGATTATTTTTACCTTCCAAACTCCTATAGCTATTGTCATTGAGCTGATCACCACATCTCGGCCTGCCCTTCCTTAGCTAGGAAGAAAAAAGCAAATAGCCCTTCACAACATCGTTCTTCCCCTATAGATAAAACTCAAGTCCCACTGAAAACATTTAAATTTGTAGCCACTCCCCACAAGACCTCTAGTTTTCTCTCCAAACCTAAATCCTCTACCACTCAGGTCCCTCATTCTAGCCCCTCTATAAAGATCACTTCGCAAGCTAAAGTCACCCAATCTAAATTTCAAGGACTCTATTTTAACCACTGAGGGAGGGATTGAAGGGGGTAGGAAGAGAGCTAAATTGTCCTCCTTTTCTGACAAACCATTATCTCCCTCCCATATAGCCTCTTCTATAGTTCCAGTAAATACAAACGACCCCTTAGTTGTCCTCTTCAACATAATGGAAGAGGACACATCAACCCTCAAATCCTCTAAAGTTCTTTTCCTACCCGCATCTTCTACCTCCTCATGAATATAGTATCTTGGAATGTTCGCGGCCTTACAGATAGGCTTAGAGGTAAAAGGGCTAGCAATTTTCTCTCTAATTTGAATATCACCTTTGACTTCATCCTTCTTCAGGAAATTAAAATTTCAACTTCTAACTTAGAGTTTTCAACTCATAGGTTTCTTCCCCACTCCTCAGTCATAGCTACCTCCCACGAGTATGGAAAAGGTGGAGCCGCTATTCTCATTTCAGCCCATTAGAAAGACAAAATCATCCATTCTGGTTCCGATTCAAGCCAAAGAGTTTCTTGGGCTATCTTCTCCTCCTCCAAAGGACCCTTTGGGGTTTGCTCTGTTTATGCTCCAAATGACTCTATGGAACGGGCTAACTTATGGCAGGAACTAACCTTTTCTCTTTCTTCCGTTCCTTGGATTTTTGGCAAAGATTTTAATATGATTGAATTTCCTCACGATAAACTTGGGGGAGTCCCTTTTCGACTTCCTTCTCATGAATTTCAACCTTGGTCTGACTTTAGAAAATAATTTTATCTCCTTGACGGAGCTTTCGGATAACTCTAGCATATCTCTCCATAGATTTACTTGGAGTAACCTTTGTCTGGGTCAGGCTCTAATATATAGTCAACTAGATCAATTTTACTTCTCCACATTATCCTTTTGGCAGGTAATCTCCACCACTACGGTTCACCAACATGCTACATTATCTGACCATTATCCCATCGTCATTTCCATGCAAATCTCTGGTACTTCTCATAGGACCAGACTCCACCTCTTTCACCTACACTCTAATTTATTTTCGTCTCCTTCGTCTCAACATCTTCTTTCTAATCTTTGGAATGCCGAACCTAGGCCCATAGGCCAGGTGGGTTGGATCCAATGGTGGCTGCGAACCACTAGTAGGGTGAGGAACTTTGCTCGAAAGTTCGGCAAGGAAGTGGCCTCTTGTTCTAGACAAGAGTATAACAACATTTGTTCAACTATTAATAATCTTACGGAAAGGTTATCCATAGAACCCTTTAACACCCACATTCATGAAGAACTTGCTAAAGTTCGCTCCACTTTCCAATATTGGGAAGTCCACAAGGCCCACAGTGCCTTAATCAAAAGTAGACTTACTTGGTTGAAGATTCAAGATGAGCAATGTAAGGAATTTTTTAAATACCTTAACAGCTCTCCTTCCATTCCATCCCCAAATACTCTCTCTATGGATGGTGTTATTATCAATGATCATGAGAGAATCCTCTGTTACCTTAAGAAGAAGTTTGAAGCCTTGTTTATAGCTTCCCCAATGAATCTCTCATCATTTGAGGACACTACGCGTAACTATCCTAGGTTAGTTGACTCATCCATGTCTCACATCCTCGATGCTAATATCACTCAAGAAGACCTTCAACACGCTTGTTTCAAACTTAGCTCTGGGAAAGCTCCTAGATATGATGGTTTCCTTGTTGAGTTTTTTCAGAGGCATTGGAATCTATTTGGCCATGACCTTTTCCAAGTAATTAAAGAGGCTATCCATCTTGGTTCTCTAGGACCAAATTTAAATCTTGGGATTATTCGCCTCCTTCCCAAATCAGGAGACCCTACTAGTATAGCTAATTGGTGACCCATTACTCTTCTTAATGTGGTATACAAAATTTGGGCCAAATGCTTAGCTTTACGTTTGAAAAAATTCCTTCATAAAATTATATCCCCTCAACAAACCGGATTTGTCCCAGGGCGTTATATCTTAGATAATGTTGTGGCTGCTTGGGAAGGTTTGCAGTGGGCTGAGGATGATGGCCAAGACATCCTTTTGATGAAATTGGACTATGCCAAGGCCTACGACAACATTAAGTGGGACTTTATCCTTCAAACTATGTCAAAACTAGGTTTTGGCTCCAAGTATCTTCATATGGTGAAATGTCTCTTCTCAGATGCTAATGCGAGAATAGCCACCACCTTTGGCATCACCGCCCCCTTTGCAATACATAGATCAGTAAGACAAGGTTGTCCTCTTGCCCCTTATCTCTTTATCATTGCTGCGGATTTCCTTTGCCATCAAATTAACCATGATATTCAATCAAGGATGCTATATGGCATGTGCTTTTCCTCTCCTCAACATCAACTACTTAATATGCATTTTGCTTATGACTCTTTTTTTCTAATCCAAAATACAACCGATAATGTTAAATGACTTTTAGCCCAAGTAGAGCAATATTGTTCTCTCTCTGGTTCTACCATTAATTGGTCTAAATCTTCTGTATATAGTTTTCATAACAATTATAGTAAACTCCCCACCTATCCATGGAAATTAATCCAAGACCATGATATCACGAAGCTCTTGGGAATCCCTTTTCGATTTCATGGTCCTACTTCTACACTGTGGGAGCTAGTTATCTCTCGTATTCGTAAGAAAACTGAAAAGTGGAAGACTAAGCCCCTTACCTTGGCAAGAAAATATCTTGTTTGTAAATCCATTTGTGCTTCTACCCATGTATATTATTCCTCATGTTGGGCTCCTTCCCACACATCCTATCAAAACTTGCAGTGATTATTTCGAGACTTCATGTGGTCCTCTAAAGATTCCCAACAAGGTTTTCATCGTGTCGCTTGGAACATTGTCACTCTTCCTAGAAACAAAGGAGGATTAGGACTGTTGAATTCATACAAACAGGGACTCACCTTAGTTGTTAAGTGGCTTGTGCAACATCTGGACACCTCTGACATAATAGGAAATCTTCTCTAGCTAAAGCTTCATCAAAGTTTTCCTAAACATAAGCCTTTTTGGAAAAACATCCATCCTATTAATTGGATTTTCTCTCCTCATTCTATCTCCATTCCTCGTTCCCATGTATTCAAAAGCATATGGAAGGCTTGGCAAGTTCTCCACCATCATATTAATTGGTCTAATATCCATCTTAACCCTACTCTCCTTCCCATGCTTTGCCCTTGGTGGTTACCCTTGACCCCTGGCCCTCTTGCCATTACTAATGCAAGATTAGCCATTATTTGGTACTGGAAGGGAGTGATTTCCCTCAATTGTCTTCTCCGTGCTAATCAATAGATTTCTTGGGAAGTGTTCGAAAACCTATATGGCGCTTCAAAAGTAATGAGGCTTTGCTTCCACCAAATACATACATTTCTTCATCAATCTTTACGCCTTGATGGTGCTATCCAAGGTCTATTTCATGGCCTCTATTGGTCTAATGGGTCAAAAAAATTTCCTTATCGGCCACATGTTCCCTTCCAATTGTTACACAATTCTTTCGAAGTCATTCTATGCTGTAATCAATCCTGGAATAAGCAAGAAACTGAGGATTTTTGGATCTCTCTTTTCAACCAAATTTGGCATCTTCCGACTCTTCCTAAAATTCAACAATTCCTTTGGTATTTTCTTCATCAAGGTCTCCCAATCGGGAAACGTTTAGCATACCTTGGGATTCACTCCCCTAAGTGCCCTTTATGTAATGACCCTGAAACCTTTGTCCATGTTTTTTGGCTTTGCCCATTTGCTTAACATGCATGGGAATGGGCCTCTATGGTTTTTCCCTCATGCACTCTTACACAAGAGGCTGTAATGTTTGGTTTCTTACCTATCAGGTCCAAAAACTCTCATTTCCTATGGGAGATCCTTAGGTCCATCATCTTATATAATATTTGGAAACATAGATGTACCACACATTTTCAAAAGACAATCATTTCAAACTCCTTACAGCTAACTACTTCGGAAAAAATGCAGATTTTACAGCATGTTCACTTCCAAATTATCCCTCAAGCCCCAAAATTCAAGATGAATACTAATCAGTTGTTTCTCTTACTGCAGCCATGGAGTCATATCGGAGATCCAAATAGTCACCATCATCAAGCCTCGCTTCAGAAGAAAGTCTCCTAATTAAGCCACAGTTTTCTACACTAGTCGGCCTTTTTCCTCTTTCTTCCACCTATGTTCTCATTCGACAATCCACATCCAAGAAAAGATACACACATTTTAGCGAATGGTTGACCTCTAAACTGCATTTCCATTCCCTGTGGAATGCTAAGTTTAACATGTTTCCTCTATAGTAGTCTCAGTCAACATGGTTTCTCTTCCTCCTTTCCTCACTCTATATGTTTGGAAATAGCTTATGTACTAAATTTTGTTTTCTATTAATAAAATTCTCTTTTTGGGGTCCGACACCCCCCCCCCCCCCCCAACTTCTAGCTTTTATATTATTGTGTTAATCTAATCATTATTTCTAGAAGGTCAAGATTATTTGAAAGTGACTATTTAACTATTGAAAATAAGAACATGAATTCAAAGTCATGATTTTATGGAGTTATAATCTTATTAGTAATAATTATTAAACATTTTTTAGCTTTGAATATAGCCATTTTGACTTTCCCATTATGTTTAGAAGGCCAAAATCAAATAGTAATAACTATTTATATACTAAAAATTATTTCTTAGATTAAAATTTATGATAACTTTTAAGTTCCTAAGCTATTAAGGTATATCATAACATAAGGTCTAGCTATCTAGTTTTTAGGCCCTTGAGTAATGATTCTGACTTTTCCATTACATATAAAGGCCAATTTTTTTTTAAAAAAATAATTTTTATGCCTTAAAGGAACATCTTAAGGTAGATACATAGCTTTTAAAATCTTTCTTTTATAAAAATTGAAGTTAATTCAAAAATTAAGGCTTACTGAAGGTTCAATTTGGGAAAATTTAAATTTCTTTTGCCTAGGATTCAAACACAAGACCCTCCCTTGGGTTTTTTGTTAAGTCCCTAAACATTTTAATTTTAAAAAATTTCTTATTTAAAATTATATTAGTTTTTGAGGAACCAAACCCCAAATTTTTTCCTTAGTTAAGAGAAATTTGTAGGTCATCATTGAACATTATTAGAGATGTCTTGATGATACTACCAAGATCATAAATACCATGGGAACCTTGTCAAAGACTGTCTAACGATGCTTACAAAGCCATGAACAAAATCATGGGTAACCCATTAAAAACTACATAAAGGTACTCATAAGACCATGTACACCATAAGAAGTTTGTTTAATAGTATTGATGGTTTTAGTAGAAATCTTAGCTATGTGTAGAAGAACTAAATGTTGAGGTAGCATGATAGATATGTGGTAATGAAGAAGACAATGGTAAATATGGTGATGGCATATTGAGTGATGACAATCACATGGATGCAACTAGATGAGTTGGTTCTAAAGGTAAAGATGAAGGCAACAATAGTAGATGAGGTAACCAATATGGAATGGTTGTTCTAAAATTTTCTTAATTATGTTATACAATTTATCTTTTAAGTTTAACATCAATGATATCATTATTTTAACTTGTTGATGAGTAGTTGGATATTCCAACACTCAACCATACAAGTCACAAGTGTTTATGTGCAAGCTAATCATAATCTTTGGATGAATAATGTAAGTATAATAGTAGTTGATGTTTACTTTGTGATCATTATCTTCTTATGTAGAGATAGTGAAGGTTAAATTATATGACTTAACTCTTGGTAAGGTACATAATATGTTGATGTTGTTCGGCTTAAGTTACACTAAGTGCCAATATTATGAAAATGATGACAAATTCTAAGTCTAAGTGCAATGAAAGCAAAAAGCTATTCAAGCCTATTGATGATAGGCAACTATTCCTCGTTTGCCATACATGTTCTAAGCTAATGTAACCATTACTGGAATTACCAAGTGATTTCACTACTAAGAAAGTCAAGTGAAGTCATTATTGGATTACCAAATAGTTACACATTCCACTCAAAACTAGTTGTACTTATACTGCTTTACTAAGAGACATTAGAATATAAAAGAACTTAGGAAATGTAAATGACTTAATGGAATTTAACATGATGAAAAGTAAAATTAAGCTAAGTAAGATGTTACAATGATAAAAAAATCTCAATATTTATTTCTAATCATGAATTATGTATAGGAACAATCAACTTGCATAAAGATTCCATACAATTATTGTTCATCACAGTGTGGGAATTCACTATAACTCTAATTCTAATTCATAAAAAAAAAACTACAAGAATTATGGTAGGTGTTGGTAAAAGTTGTTGTTTCAAAGTGATGGTGGATGGGTATTTATAGTCATGACCATGGCCAACTACATCATATCTACGATGATGTATGTAGAGCTAAAATATCATAGCTGCATGGCACAATGATTTTATCATATCCCTATGACTAATTGAAAACTTGTCCTCAAGTTAAAACTAAAGAAGTATTTAGTTTTTCACAAAATTTGTGGGGTTATATACAGACTTCAACATTATGACTTATATACATGACTGACTCTACTATGAATATTCCATTATGGTTTGAGTGGTTTTTACAAAATTATCATGCAGTACATGATTGATGCATATGACAAAATAAAATAAACAAGCTCAATGTAGTCCTTATGTTCTAGGTGGTGGTCGCTCCTCCATCATCTTCTTTCCTTTTTCTTTGAGCTTCTGAAATTGGTATCTATTGAGTGGCTAAAGCTTCTCTTTTTCCATTCTTGGATCATGTACCGTCTAGTTGAATCTTGCAATGTTTGTGAATTGTTGAACTTAGAAATGGGGATGAATAAGTTCCACAATTTTCAATTCTTTGATAGAAGATCGCATTAATTTTAATGTGGTTCCCCAACTTGGGTAGTCTGGGTAGTTCACAAGCACATATCGAAACTTTGTTCCTTCCAAATTTTGGTTTGAAGGATACTTACCCTGTATAATCTTCAAACCTTGTGCTAGAGTATTGTTCTACAACACCAACCACTCAATCATGCAAGGTCCCATCGGGCTTGGAATATGGTTTCTAAGCTTCCAACCATTTATAATCTTGAGCTCCACTTAGGAGTGTTGTACTACAACACCAACCACTCAATCCCATAGGATCCCAACAAGGTCAATCAAGATGTCTTCTCATAAGAAGCACATCAACCTCATAGTAGAACAAGTGAGAACAACAATTATAAGGGATGAATGCAACTTAGTTTGTTAATCCCTGTGCGTTAAGGTACAACACATTTTACAATAAATAAATGATGATATAATGAAGAGCAATAGTGATTACAATAATAGACAAATTATTAGACAATGATTGTACACAATCTTGCATATTTCCCAATACATATGATGCCTTCTTATAGTTGTCATTTTTCCAAATCCATCTTGGAACTCATGCGACAACTATTCAATGATCATTAACAATCATGAAAGATGTATTCTTTGTGCCTAAGACATATTTTTGTATTTGCCCTCTATTCCTAGGAAGATCTCTTTGTCTGGGAAAGATGTCTTTCTAAAATCTCCATTTTGGAAAGATGTCTTTGTCTAATGGAAGATGTCTTTCTAAAACTGGCTTGCATTCTTTGAAGACATCTTTACCTAATGAAAGACATCTTTTCCTAAGGAAAGATGTATGTTGTTTCTCGAAGACATATTTGCTTGTGCCTCCTCCAATTTTACCAAGACATCTACTATTTCTCAAAGATGTCTTTCTTCAACCTTGCTTTGCATGATTAATTCATCATTCCTTATATATGTTCATTAGACTTCTACAAATCTTCTTTTCTTTATTCAAGTTTTGTACTACAAGCATAACAATCACACACACATACATAAGCAACATGTGTTCTCCATTTTTCTTAAGGTATTGACATATCAAAAGATCAACAATCTCCCCCTTTTTGGTAATGTTCAAAACTTAAGAAAATGGGTTAGTAATACACAATAATACATAGTCTTCTTCTTCCTCTTTTTGGACATAACTAAAAAGGTGAGGCAAGCTCCCCCTAAATTGATGCATAAAAAATGATTTTGGTGTTTGTTTTTTATTTTTGAGTTGAATAAGGATAGAAAGAATGAAAAAACTCACATGATAAGACAAGGTCCTATTCCCATATCTTTGCATAGAGATGCCAACCGATGTTCATCTAGAGGTTTGGTGAAGGCATCAACTAGATGAATCTCAATTCAAACAAATTCTAGCCTTACATCACCATGTTGTATGTGTTCTTATATAAACTTATGGAAAATCTCAATATGTTTGGTATGAGAATGTTGGATGTGATTCTTTGTCATGTTAATGATGATCTTGTTATTATAGTAAATAGGAGTTGATTCTATGTTTATTCCTAAATATTCGAGACTTTCTTTCATCCAAAGTAATTGAGAAAAATTGCTAACAAATATATATTCATCTTTTGTTGTTGAGAGAGCTGTAAAGGTTTACTTCTTGGTTAGCCAAGAGACAAGACTTCTTCTCAAGAAGAAATAATTGCCACTCATGCTACAACAATCATTAGAACAACCTAGCTAATCTACATTATAATAACCAGTAAGATCAAGGGAGGAATCCTTTGGATATCAAAGGCCCCAGTTAGTAGTACCTTTTTAGTGAAAAATATGTTTAACAGGCTAGTAATGAGAATCTTTTGGGAATGAATGATATCTAGCACATAATCCTATACTTAAAGCTATATCTAGTCTATTGGTAGTTAAATAAAGAAGACTACCAATCATTCCTCTATTAAGCTTAGGACCAACTGGCTTACCTTGACCATCTTTAACAAGTTTAGAATTTGCAGCCATAGTAGTACTTTTAACTTTGATGTCACCTAAGTTGTATTTGAGCAAAAGATCTTTTACATATTTGGTTTGACATATGAAGGTTCCATTAGTTTTTTGATAGATTTGAAACCTAAGAAAGTTCTTGAGTTCTTCCATCATGCTCATTTCAAATATAGACTGCATGAGATCAAAAAATTTCTTACAAAGAATTTCATCAGTGCAATAAAAATAATATCATCAACATAGATTTGAACATTTAAAATATCTTTACCTTATCTTTTAAGAAATAATGTAACATTAGCTTTACCTCTTTCAAATCCATTTGATGTGAGGTGTTGAGAAAATGTTTCATACCAAGCTCTTAGAGCTTGTTTAAAATCATAGAGAGCTTTCTTGAGTTTATAGACATGATTAGTCTTGATGGGATCTACAAATCCTTCATGTTTTTTAATGTAAACTAGTTGTATGTTTCCATTTAATAAGGCACTTTTGACATCCATTTGATAGATCTTGATGTTGTTAATGCTAACATAAGTAAGAAGAAGTCTAATAAATTCCATCCTGGCAACAGGAGTAAAAGTTTAGAATTGATCTATTCTTTCTTGTTAGTTGCATCCTTTGGAAACCAATCTAGCCTTGATTTTTTTTAATGATGTTTCCATTATCATCAATCTTGTTCTTAAAAAACCATTTTTTTCCAATAATAGGTTTATCGTTGGGCCTAGGTGTTGATTCCCATACATCATTTCTAGCAAATTGAATAAGTTTATCTTGCATAGCAGAAATTTATCCTTCCTCTTTTTTGTCTTCCTTAAAGGTTTTGGGTTCATGTTGGGAGAGATATGCAAAAAAGGTACACATTTCTTTGACTCGGTTTCTAGTACAAACACCATCTTGAAATTCCCTAATTACATCATTAAGAGAGTGATTTTTGCTAAGTCTGGGCATTTTTGGTAGACTGGAGGATATCTCTTAATCATTATCATTTTCTTCCTCTTCATGAGCACTACTAGATTTTAAAGCTTTGTCATCTTGCACTAAAGTTGGGCTAGATAATTTTTGAATGGAAATAGTTTCATCATCAGGTTGAGGACAAGTAATGTCATAATCATTTATTTTGACATTTATGGTTTCCTCCATCATATTTGTTCTTTTTTTAAACACTTTGTATGCCCCACTAATTAGAGAATATCCTAAGAAAATTCCTTCATTGGTTTTTACATCAAACTTTCTCAAGTTGCCTTTATCATTTAGAATATATCATTTTGAACCAAAAACATAAAAATAAGCTACTAAAGGTTTTTTGCCAATCCATAATTCATAAGGAGTTTTAGAAGTGAATATTCTTACCAGAACTTTGTTGGACACGTAACAAGCAGTGTTGATGGCCTCGGCCCAAAAGTGATGAGGAAGGCTTTGATCATTTAATATCATTCTTGCCATCTCATTTAAGATTCTATTCTTTTGTTCAACTACACCATTTTTTTGAGGAGTTCTTGTAGTAGAGAATTGATGTCGAATGCAATTCATTTGAGAGAACTATTCAAATTTTGCATTTTTAAACTCACATTCATTGTCACTTCTAATAACTTTATTACCATAACACCTCATCTTTTTCATACAAAAATGAAACCGAAGTAAAGCAAGAATAATCATCAATAATGGTTAAAAAATATCTTTTCTATTCTAAGCTAAGAGTTTGAATGGGACCAATCACATCCATATGAAGTAGATCTAAGTGATGAGTAGTAGGAATACAATTTTTCTTACCAGATCTTACCCTTGTTTATTTCCCTTTTTTATAGGCTTCACACGTATATAGGTTGAAATCTTTAATCTTAGGTAGACCACGAACCATTTCTTTAGATACCAAGGTTTGAAGAAATTTATTATTTATGTGGCTAAGCTTCCTATGCCAAAGACATGTATCATTTACATAACTTACTAAACACTTAGACTTAAGGTTAGAAGAATTTCCAAAAATAGTTGTATACACATTTTCTTTTCTAGATCCTTTAATCAAAACATTTACTAGCAGATAAATCTTATATTCTCCAACTTTCTTTTGAAAAGGTAACATTAAAATTTGAATCACAAAATTGACTTACACTCAGAAAATTATGTTTTAATCCATCAATGAAAAACACTTTGTTTACAGTTGGTAATCCCTTACCTTTACCTCTTATGGTACCAACACCTATTATACGTGCTTCCATGTCATCTCCAAAAGTGATTGTACCATAATTTTGTTCTATGAAATGGGTGAAGAAGGATTTGTCACCTGTCATGTGCCTTCAACACCTACTGTCAATATACTATGTACTAGCATTGTCATTAGAGAAAGTAACTTAAGCCATCAAATTCTTTTCAATCTTTCCTTCTTTTTCTCTTCAAACCTACATGGTTTGTTTTCTAGGCTAGTTTTGTAAAGACCAAGAGTTGTGATGCATTCTTAGATAGAAAAAAGCTTGAACATGGCTATATTTACCATAAAATAAGAATTTCAAGTTTTTCTCATTTAGGAGATTTGCCAAACATGGATAAACACTATTTTTGATTTTTAGATTTCTCCATAGAGCTCTTGTTCACCTGCTCAAACAATTTTATCAGTTTTTTTGAAATAAGAACTTTCATCATTAAGAACTTTGATTTTTATTTCCTTGGCAAGTAAAGCATCTTATATTTCAATGCACAAATTTTGGAAAGAAATAATGTTATGGCAAAATATCTCATACCTATCTTTAGAGGAAGCGTCATTTTGATAATCACATGAATCTTTAACTTTACAAGCATTGTTTTCTATCTTTTTGAATGTAAGGAAGGAAACAAGATACTTACCTTGATAATAGATATCACAAAAGAATTGAGATCACTAGTTGATAATGTACATTAGGCATTTTGTCTAGATGTATTCAATGTTGAGTATCCCTTCCATGTTCACTCTTGAAGATTGATATAGAGAGTAAGAGAACCTTGCTTTAATATCACTTGTAAATTCTTGAACTTAGAAGGAGGGATGAATAAGTTTCCTAATTTTTAATTCTTTGACATAACAACACATTAATTTTATTGTGGTTCCCCAACTTGGGTAGTCCATAGTTAGAGGGTAGTTTGCAAGCACACCACTAGACTTTGTTCCTTCTAAATTGTGATTTGAAGGGCCCACACCCTGTACAATCACCTACTCAACCACTCAATCTTGCAAGGTCACGTTAGGCTTAGAATTTGGTTTCCAAGCTTCCACAACCTTTACAATCTTGAGCTCCACTCAGGAGTGTTGTGCTATAACACCAACCACTCAATCCCATAGGATCTCAACAAGTTGAATTAAGATGCCTTCCTGCAAGAAGCACATTAGCCCTATAAGGCAACAAGGAAGAATAACAATTATAAGGGATGAATGCAACTTAGTTTGCTAATTTTTGCACTTTGAGGTACAACACACTTTACAATGAAAAAATGATGATACAATGAAGAGCAATAATCATTGCAATAATAGATAACTGATTAGACAATGATTGTACACAAGCTTGCACATTTCCCAGTGCATTAATGTCTTCTTATAATTATCATATTTCCAAATCCATCTTGAAACATGTGCAATGGCTAGCAAACAATAACTTATGGTCATGGAAGACATCTTCTTCATGCCTAACATGTCTTTCTATATTTTTCATTTATTCTAGAAAGAATTCTTTGTCTAGGAAAGACATTTTCTTGAAATCTCCTTTCTAGGAAGATGTCTTTGTTTAATGGAAGATGTCTTTGTGAAATTGGCCTACATTCTATGAATATGTCTTTGCTTGATGGAAGGCATCTTTACTTGAGGAAAGACATCTACTATTTCTTGAAGATGTCTTTGCCTATGCATCCTCTAATTCCACTAAGACATCTACTCTTTCTCAAAGACATCTTTCTTCAACCTTACTTTGCATGATGAATTCATCATTCCTTGTCTATGCTCTTTAAACTTCCACAAATCTTCTTGTCTTAATTCAAGGTTTTGTCTTGCAAGCACAAAAATCACACACATACACAAGCAACCTATGTTCTCCAATTTCCTTAAGGTTTTGACATACCAAAAGATCAACAATGTTTACTAGAGTTAGTACTTTTGATGGGCATGAAAACTATGAAACATCTTAGTAGCTTTCACATATCAAGTCACAAAATTTGTTGTTTCTTATCTAAAAGCTCTGGCTACTTTTCTTAACTATTAATAATCAATCATCTTCCTAGCTAGGTTTGCACCTACATCTTTTTGAGCTTGGTAGCTAGCTTTGACCACATGTAGTTCAGATTTTGCAATGTGTAGCTTTTGTTGCACAGCCTTTCTTTCTATAAACTCCTTCTTGTACAATACATACACTATGGTCATTTGCTACTCTAGTTCTGTTCTAGACCTACCTTCTATCAACATGGCTAAACTAGCATATCGAAGATTTGCTAATCCCATGTACTCATGCAAATCTTCTATCTACAAGTCTTGGTGCACACGGGTAAGGATATCCAAGATTATCTAGTAATTAAGTGTTTATATTATGATGGAATTAATCTTAGCTTTATCCATTTGGATCTCCTTCTCATTTATTAGCTTGTACATGCTCACCTAGTCTCTAAAGTGCTCCTTCAGCCATTCACGCTTTTTCGCCTCATTTTATCATGCACTAATTTCAATGGCTAACTTTTGGCATACAACATGAACTTCTTTCATGGATAAGATCTTGTTTTCTTTGGCCAATTTTTTGATATCGAGGTTAACCTAAGAAAACTACTTTTTTAGCTAATGAATGCTTTTTTCTAGCACATTTATCTACTTCTTAATATTTGTCAACATCATATTTTTAGAAGCAATTTTCTTATTTTCAATTGGGCATACTTATTCATCAATTGATCCATCTTTTTAGTTCTGAATTTCTTAAGATGATTAGGTGCGATGTACTATGTAGGGTCTTGCCTTTCTACTCTTAGTGTGACTAACTCCACTTATAGCCTATGCACTTCATTTTCAACATGTTCTACTTTAGTTTTAGCCATGACCATCTTGCCCTTAGTTGAAATTAACCTTGATTTCACTACAAAGATATCACTAGGGATACTTAAGAGATTCTACATTACTTACCTAGTCTACAATAGTTGGTCCAATATGTCTTCATGCTTTTTTGGGGCTATGGATAGCCTTTTACATCTTTTTATCTTGGAACATCAGCTAGTGCCATAATGGGAACATTAAACTATTTCTTGATGTGATTTGTAATAACTTTTATAGCTCCTACTATATCCTAATGTTGCATAATCATCATTGTGGCTTCTTGTTCCATTTCTCACATCACCTAGAAGGATGCAACATAATTGAATATTTTTTGTGCCTCATATTTATCCTTCCCTTATTATAATCTAACCATTGGCAAGTCTTATTAACACATTAGGTATACTTAGATTGTCTCTTCCTATATACATGCTAGAGACCTCTTAGCTTTTCCAAATTATTATTTTAGCAATTTGGTGAAAATGGCTCATTGAGAATTGATACACTTGCTATTTCAAATGAGCACTTGATCCTAGTCCATCAGCACTAGGTCTTGCTTATTGTTATCCTAAGACCAAAATGTTTGCTACTAATGTAGATCCAACAACTGCTTTAGTGCCTATTGGATTCTTGAGTTAATCTTTCTTTGAAGGTAGTATTGAAATTTTAGCATATCATTAGTGTATCTTAGAATTTTTACTTGTGAGCATAATCTTTTGATATGGCAAGGGAATGCTAGAGTGAGTTTTCTTACCTTTTCCTTAAATCTTCTTTGGATTCCAAGAACAATAGATGAGCAATGTTAGCTTGGAATTTTCCCATCAAAAAGGTACTTCTACTAGTAGCATAGGTGGAAATTTTGTTTACCTTCTTTCTTGAAAATAAATGATATGTTATAATTTTAAAATAGATCTTTTCTACTATAGAAAATCCTCTATATCATTTTTCATTTGTTCCATAGGCCCTTTACATTCAGAGCTTCCTTACCTTTGTGTAGGCCCTTGTAGA
Source organism: Gnetum montanum (assembly GCA_015680685.1). Classification (NCBI taxonomy): domain Eukaryota; kingdom Viridiplantae; phylum Streptophyta; class Gnetopsida; order Gnetales; family Gnetaceae; genus Gnetum; species Gnetum montanum. The sequence goes on from MNCI01002470.1 coordinate 208,115, forward strand.
GATTTGTGCAATGTTGGCTTTGACATTTGAAATATTAACTACCTTGGCTATTACCTCAACTAATTAGGTCACTATGATTCCTTCTATTCTTACTGTAGCAACATCTTGCTTATTCTTCAAAAAATGGTACACTTCTCCTAGGTATCATTCATCCTTGCATGAGATTGTAAGCCATAGGGAAGAGGCTTGGAGTTGTTTATGGATATCAATAGGAGCAAACTCCATAAATGATCCAAAATTAAATTCCACTATAATAATGAACATGGTGAACTTCGCTTGGATTGTTTGTAGACATTCATTTGACAACATGAGGCACTATCCTTGCTCTTGAATAAATGGTGCTTCAACTTCAACCTACGTGGATTATCCTATCACAAGTGTTGGTTGCTAGATGCCAAAGGATTGGGCCTCTTGCTTTTATAGGTAAGGTTTGTTCTCTAGCTTGTCCTCTTCCTCTAGGTCTCTTTCCCCTTTGTTGTGATGGCCTTTTTGTTGTAGGTATTTTATGAGACATATACAATCATAAATAATTCTTTTAAGATCACCTTAAGGATTTCATAGAAGTCTCTAACTATTTATAATTATTTCTCAATTTCTTAGGATTGATTAATATCAACCTTATTATTACTTTTTAGTTCTTATCAAGACTACAGAGTTAAAAAAAATTGGAAAAAATCATTACATGAAGAATTTCCTAGTGTTTATAGATAATTGTAGGCTTTATAACCTATCACAATTGCTAATTTCTTGTTTAACATATGTTTGAATGGTTAATTGGGAAGAATTTTAAGTTTATTGTTCTCTATTATTTTAAAATTCAATTGTTTCTTATCATTCTTATCCTGTCCTTGTTCTTCAAGATGTTATACAAGTGGGTCCTCCCCAAAGCAAGCTCTAGCCCTTAGTGCCCTTGTATAACCACATCAACAAGTGTTCATAGGCACTTAAGGAGTTTAATGTAAAACATACCTATCCTCCAAAACACATTAGCTAGTATTGTCTCAATGAGAAAATAGCACTATATTATATATAACCATTAAATTGTGATTGTATATAACAATGAGGTGAAATCGAAGTAGCAAGGATTGCAGAAAATGTGACGTAAGATGTCTTACCATAGGCATAATGAATTCTATGTGTAATGCATGATTATAGTAATCATTATCCCTTTCGTCTAAGATTCAAACCAAGTCCATACCACTTACTAGTGACATTCAATTGTATCATCTCAAAACTATCAACCAGAAGACTACCAAAATTACAAGTATTAAAACTTAGTAACAAAGTTCAAGAAACTAATTTATTAACAACATAGTCTATTTTGAAGGAGACTTGACCATTAGATAGAGGAGTGCCTTCGGGCATGGATAATATACCTCTAGCACTATAACCAATGCAAGTCTAAGAAACCTTAAAATTTCTAAGAAGTCACCTACCTTTAGACATGGGTAACATATCTTTCTAGTGGAACCCCCAAAAATTTTTATTTTGTGTATGTATTATGTTATTATTGTGTCAACCTTACTAGAGGACTACTTTCAAGCATGGTTATTATTGTGTATGTAACATGTCTTTCTAGTGACATGGTAAGTAGCACTTAATTTTATAACATACTTCCATTTTTCATTAGAACTAAAGTGAATAATACAACTTGATATCACAAATACCCTATTCATTTCCACTTGGTCTTTCACTTTTCTATCTAGGCATAATGATCACAATTTTATTTTAGTTTTAATGTAAAAATAATATCATTATGTCCATGGTAAGAATCTTTTATTATTGGAAATAATTGGATGGATGATGCATCTCATTGCATATACAATCAGTTCTTTAATGACTTGATAACATAGGGTAAAATTCTCATTGTTTTGACTACATCTTGTATTATTCATCTACACTTTATTAGAAAAATCAACAAGAGAATATACATGAAAGATAGTAGAAAAATCAAAGAAAAATGGTAAGAATGAAAAAATGTACAAAGAATTTAAAAGATATTAAAGAATGGAAACGATATTAAAGAATGTAAAAATTGGTAAAAAAATGTGAAAAAATATAACAAAAAATTGGAAACCAAAAAACTAAAATGCACTTATCAATTCCTATTGAAGATAGGGTACCTCCCCTGCAACTGAACTGATGGGCAAGTATTCAAAAAATGGATCCTAAATCCCTAAGATCATACACTCTATGTTTCTAAACTAGAGTCTATTATTTCCTCTACTATAACAAATTTTCCATTAAGCTTGTAGTTCTTACATCAATTTTCTTTTCTTTTCTTCTTATCTTTGCTTCTGTTTAGGGCTTGTTCAATATTTTCCTTTACTATCTTTAGTGATGTAGGAAATTTATCATTCATGGAATCTCACATTTTCTCTACCTTTTTTACAATATTATTAACCAATTTCTGGATTGGTAGAGTCTTCTATTAGACTATATCTTCTAAAGTTTCTTCTTCTTTTGACTCACATATTCTTACATCCCTTTTTCTTATTATTATATTTCTATTGTATTCTTTTACTGCTTCTCTTTTTCTTAGTTATCCTTCTTCTTTTGCCTCTTGGTCAATGATTCTATGTATTCAATGAGCTGTCATTTCAAATAATCTGCCTTAGGAATATACCCCAAAATTTTCTCTAGCTTGTTTTTTAGCCAATTGATGATGTGTCGTAGTTACTTCCTTTGAGAAAATTCATGGCTTGGGCACCTATGCAATAATGAATAGTACCTATCCATTGCTACATCAAAGGACTCATGTGTCCCTTGCTTCTATCCTTGGATTTTTTTTCTCAAATTGAACACTCTAGAAAAAGTTTGATACTTATCATTGAAGAGCTCTAACATGATACTCCTTCTTTAAATTGATTCTAGTTCTAAAGATTTGTACCAATTCTCTACTTTCTTTATTAGTATTCTAATAAATAACTTCAATTTTTGCCAATCATTGTTGATGTTTTATAGGGCACAAGCATCTTGGAAGGCTTGGATATGGTGTTGTGGATCTACTTTAAATCCACCTTTAAATTTTGGAGTGCTGTTAATGTCTAGTAGCTTGATGCAATTTTTCCTTACATGCCTAGTAGAAATGTATAGAGCTTTCCTAACATTCATCATGTTGTGAGTGACTAGTAGAAGTTCTTCATAGTCTTTAGGTTCATGAGCTTTGTTGTAGTAATGACCCCTCCAATTCTCATGATGCTCTCTTTCTTCACACTTGATCCTTCCTCATTATTCATCATAGTTATCTCCCTCTTCATTAGGATTTCTTAATTAATATGCATATCTCTCATGATCTCTACTTTCCCCATCATGAACCCTCAGTCTTTATTCTCTCTTGACAAAATCTATAGAGAAATGTAATGAAGAAGATGTCGAAGTTGAAGAATGGTGATGGCTAGTTCTCCTCTTATGACTTCTTGATTTATCTTAGATTTAGTGAAGGTCTTAGGCCTTGGATTCCTCCTAAGTATAAAGTCTTTCTTATCTCTTCTAGGGGTTTCTATAAGAGCTGAATGCAATTTTATCTTAATCAAATCCTCAATGCAAATGATTGGTGTTTGAGATTGGGACTTGTGAGTTTAATAAAACTTCTTAGTTTGGAATATGACAACTATTTCTTATTCTAGGATAATAGTTTGAGGTTCATTCTTTCCCTTGAAATGTTCATGTCTTACCTTCATGATGGCATCCCGTCTTACCTGAGCCTCCATTGGCTAGTATGGCCTGGTCATGTGTTTGGTGATGTAGTATCCTTCTTGCACATGACCAAGGTTTAACCTTATAAGTATTACTTAAAGCATTAATGGTGCTGAACATTTCAATGGCAAGACAATGTTTCCTTGTAAGTCTCTCCATCTAAGTTGTTCATCCTAGTGAAAAATAAATGTGAAGTTAGGACAACAAGGTTTAGTGTAAGCATAACAAATCCTAGTTTCCATTCGTGTACTCCAACCTTCTTCATTATAATCCTTGTCATGAATTTCTTTAAATTTAGTAGTAGATGAAGATTTTTCCTTAATTGCAGAAGCCATGTAAGGATTTAACACTTAAGTGTGTACTTTTGAGAATTTATTTTAAGTGTGAAAAATATACTTTATGATACTTGATATAGTGAACTTTGTAAAATCAACTAACTAGTAAACATAAACACATCCTTGGCAATAGTACTAATGATGAGCAGTTGGGTATTCAACACTCAACCATACAAGTCATGAATTTTCATGTGCGGCTTGATCATAATATGTGGATGGATAATGTAAGTATACTAGTAATTGATGTTTAGTTCATGATCATTATCTTATTACATCAATTTAGCAAATTTTAAGTTGTATGGTTTAACTCTTAGTGATGTATATGAAATGTTGATGTTGTTCAACTTGAGTTACACTAAGTTCCAACATGGTGAAAATGATGATAAAATCTAAGTTTAAGTACAATGAAAGTATAAAGCTATTCTAGCCTATGGGTAATAAGCAATTGTTCCCAGTTTGCCATACACATCCTAGGCTAATATAACCATTACTAGGATTCCCCAGTGATTTCACTACTGATGAAATCAAGTAAAGTCACTATTGAGTTATCAAAAAATTACATGTTCCACTCAAAACTAGTCATACTTATATCACATCACTAAGAGACAATGGAATATAAAAAAATTTAGAAAATGTAAATGACTTAATAAAAGTAAACATAAACATGATGAAAAGTAAAATTAAGTTAAGTGAGGTCATGCAATGATGAAAAACAATATCAATCTTTATTTCTAATCATGAATTATGTCTAGGAATAATCCACTTGAATAAAGATTATACATCTATTATTTACCACACTATAGCTGTTCACTCTAACTCTAACTACAACAATGCTTCTAAGTGTTGGTGAAAGTTGTTGCTTCGATGCAATGGTGGATTGGTATTTATAGGCATGACCATGGTCCACTACATCACATCTATAATGACATATACAAAGCCACAACATCATAGCTACATGACACAATGGTTTTATCACTTGTCCTTAACTTAACAACATGAATTTATTTTATTTAATGAAAAATTTACTTTTAAAGTATTTTATTCTATTTTCTTCCTTTATTTAATTTTACAACTTAGTTCAAATGTTTAAATTAAGTTATTATTATTATTATTATTCAAATATTTATTATTATGTGTATATTATTATGATTATGTTACTTTAGTTAAAGTTTAAAATTTTAGTTTATTTTTTCAACTCTATTATTATATTTTTTAAAAAATAATCTTTAAATATGTTTATCTAGATTATTTATTTACATGTATATAAAATAAACTAATTTTTTTCAAAAAATTATTTTATTAACGTTTAGCAAAGATTGTTTCCTTATTTTATTAGTTAGATAATTGGATTTGATGGCTAGTTAGAGAATGATAAGAATTTCATCTCTCAAGTGAAAAGTCATAGGTTCAAATCTCAACTTACTAAAAATTAAATTTTAATTTTTTTTAAATTATTAATTTTACCTTTTTTAACTTTTGCATTATAATTTAATTTTCATGTTTGCCTAAAAACTTCAAATAATGATGTTTTCTTAACTATAACTCCAATCATGATGAATTTAGGTGACTTAACCTTATTTATAATTAATGGAATAGATTTGCTTATGTAATTTAGTATGTTTAGTTCTTACATTACTTAAGGTGTGATATTAGCATATTTATTTGTTGTATGATGGCTATAACCTAATGGAAATAAGAAACTAAGGATAATCAAGCTTTGTCTATCTAGTCTAAAGAATGAGGTTAAAAGGGTAGGACATATCATTATTATCTCATGAATGAATAATTTTCGAACAAATCCTTTACTTATGGTCAATACTAGTCAAGTAAAGGGGATTAAACAATCAGGTGTTTGCTTAGTGAAAAGAATCTACATTTGAAAGCTTTAAATCATGGATTAAATGTTGATGGATAATTCTAAGCCATAAAGTTTTAATTAGACTACATATCTTAGGTGTTAGATCCTAATATATATATATATATATTAAAAATAAAAATTCAAAGTAGAAAAGCAAAGGATTATTGTAGAGAGGAGAGACTACAAATCAACATAAAGGAAAGGCCTAACAATTTTGAGGATGTATTTTCATGTTTTTATCCTTATAAATGATCCATAAAAACCTTTTCTCTGGGGTAGGAAATTTATACATTTCATGAAAAAATTAACATTGGGTTGAAGGGGAGGAAGCCCCTACCCTGTTAATAGAATCAACATTATCAAAAGATGTTATCTCTATATCTTGAGCAATAGCTACAAATGAATTATTAGAAGTTAAAATATCTTGAATATATTATCTATTCTAAATATTTTACATGTAATCACCAATAAATAGATTTTTTGACATTTTGTATTATGAAAAATCATTTGGAAACCATTTAAATCAACAATAAGTTTCTGTAAGACCTCAAGAACAAATATTTATTTTCCCTTAGCTATTAAAGGACTTTTTGAAATTGATTTGATTTGAACCTTCCTCAAAGGTATATTTTATTGAACATTAGTAAAGGAACATTTGTTTGTAGTAGTTTGGTGTTGAGGCACTTGTGTAGCCTTTTTCATAGTATAATAGAACATGAATCAAACATATGATCCTCTTGATGATACTAGTGACATGACTTTGGAAAATTGTAATAAACTAGAAATTTTTATTACATCTAGAAAATCACAAAATGTTTGTTGGAAAATTACAAAGTCACAACATATTTTTGAAGAAATTTGAAAATATCATTGATGTAATGCCCTAAGTGGATAGGATCAATTTAATAGAAAGTAATCAGTAGATTACAATTAATAGTATAATTCAAACGAATATAAGCCAAAGATGGACATAATAAAAAAAATATGTTCTTCATCTTCTATGCTTTGTTTACACAATTTACAAATATGCTCTTCTGATCCAACGAGTTGTCTTAATAAGCAAATGATGAGAGCTCATCCTTATTCTAGCAATTTAATTTCTTAAATGAATGGGAATAGCCAAGAATAGATTCTCTTGAGTACTAGATAACAAACCTTCTCTAACATAATCTCAATAAAAATATTTTTTTCCTTGATGTATTCAACCTCTTTTATAGTTTTTTGAAAGAGCTTTTTGTTTAAAGGAAGATCCTCTATTACAATATTCTATGATTGAAGCCATAATTTTCCTTCATGCAATCATCCATTTTCTTGTGTATCCTTTATTATTTCCTTAACATAATTAACTTCCTTCATGTGACTTAAATTGTGAGTATAAGTAATAAATTGACAAAGGGATTCAACTTCAAGAGGAAGAAAATCTTCTTCTAAAAGTAAGATATCATAAGAAGTCTACATTTTTACTTAGAATTCATATACAAGAAACTATTTTTGAACATGCTCCATTTTTTTGCTAATTATTTGTGGAAAAAGAGGATCCCCAAGCAACACACCCATAAAATAATATAGGTTTTTTTATCTCTCATGCTAAAATTTATTTCTTGCTATAATTATTTCTTAGAGAAAATAGAGCTTGCATGCCACTTGAAACCCTTTGAGCAATAAGAGTATTCCAACTATAATTACTAGCAAATTCAACTCCCAAATATTTATAAGATTCACATATATCAAGTCTTTTTTTCTTCATATAGAAAATTATAATTTCTATTTCTAGTATTGCAAACTAGAATTTTAGTCTTATCAATATTAACTTTCATGCCTAAATGATTACATTAATCATGGGGAATTTAAAGCATATAATTTAATCTTGTAATTGATTTTGCAATCAAGGCCACATCATCCACAAAGAGAAGCATGTTCAAAAATGATCCAATCACTGACATACCATGGTTAGAGGCATTTTTCATTCATTCCTATAATTCATCTATAAATATGCCAAAAGGGTAGGGTAAAAAGAATAGCCTTGCTTAACTCCAAGTGAGCTATTGATAATTACTCCTTCTCTAGTAAGATTATCTTCAATAAGAATGTTAACCATTTCATAGATTCTTTTAGCAACAAAAGGAAGATCTTGTGAAATGTTAATGATATCCAATCTCATTCAAAGTTTATGTCAAGCAACAAAATCATAAGCCTTGGAGAAATTAATAAAATATATGAAAGTTGTATGGTTGGGCCTTTTTAATTTCGCTACATATTAAAAAAAAAGTTATTAGATGGTCTAGGCATGAAGACCTTGTATTTTTACCCATGAACTAATTTTATTCTCCAAAATAGTGTTCAAAGCTTACTGAAAACTAAATTAATTAGAATCAATCAATAATTATTAAGTTCTAAGCTATCTTCTTTTTTTAAAAGAAAAACTTCTCAACTAGAATTCCAAGAGTGATCCAAGCCATGTTGAAGCCCTGTATTAAGAAGACTGCAAGCTACTTTCCACACTAATGCATCACCCCATTTAAGAATCCCTACATATAATCCATTAACATCAGCATCTTTCCTAGAAGATAATCTTTGAATTTCTATAGAAAAATTATCAAGTGATAACTCAAGAATACTAGAGTTATCTTGCATAATTAGGGAAGCCTCTTGAATAAATAAAATCATTAAAGAATGTTTAAATAGTAGATAAGAAAAAATCCCAACATGTTGTTGTCTATCTTGGAATGAATTCTAAAATCTCTTTGGATTTGAGAGAAGCACACAAATCATTCTTTATTGCTCTTATTTAATGAGCTTTTGTTTTTTAAAATGAATAAGCTTTCTATAATTCTTCAACATTGAAACATCAAAATATGAAGTTATAACATCTTTACCAATTATCAAATAGTCCACATCAAACTAAGGTTTTCTACAAGCATGCCACTTCTTAATCTACACCTAGGAAGCTATAGATAAAAGAACATTACTTAAATCTACCTCTTTTTATTTTTAACTAACAAATTAGCTACTCTTATTTGAAAATCGTGACGAATGTCTTCAATGAGATGACAAGTTATGCATTTCTTGTAATGAATATGACGAATTGAAACAAGAATAGTGAATTTAAAGTAATAATGAGGAGATTCTTGGAGTTTTTCTTTGATTTAAAATTTTTCACTACATCTATATTATCCTAAGTAGACAAGATCAATGTAAGAGTTACCTTGGTACCCAATAAAGGTAAAATAAGAGGAGGAAAGAACTGTGTTGATACCATTAAGGATTAATAAATCAATACCTCTATGATTTGTACTATGATTAGTAGATGATCTTTGTTGAACTAAATAGAGCTCTTCATGAAGTTTAATTGAGAATTTCAAATAAGTCTTTGAATCTCACATTATCCAACATGAGCATTAAAATCTCCACAAGAAAAAACTTTACCAAGCCTTGAGAATTCTACACCATCTTGACCTAAGTACTAAAAAGGATGCTCTCATGAAAGATTAATAGAATTGTAGATAGAAGAATCACTTAAAGCAAAATAACAAAAAGTAATCTAAGGAACCTCTGAAATGCATTGAACATGAACCCACAAATATTGATTATTATCATCAACTTTCTACACCTTCATGAAATTATCTCTAGACTTTTTAAATAAATAAGCAATACCACCAGAAGGTCTATCCCTCACCTTAGAAAGCTTATTTCTAAAATAAATGATATGAAAGCCTAGAATAGATATAATTGAAAAATTTTCTTTTTCCCAAGTTTCAGAAAAAATAAATAGATCAAAATAATTAACAAAATGACTAATATCTAAAGAAGCAACTTTATTAGCCAATGAACGTTCAATATTAAGGAAACCATATGTAATAGAAGAAAATTCCTATTTTGGGGAATTTTCTCTCTCTTTAATACTACAATATATTTAGAGTTTTAAGTAAGAAATTTTAGCTTCACCATGAGCTTGTTTAATATTTTTTTTTCATTCTTCTTACTTTTTTACATACTCTTTTTGATCAAGTATTTATTAATCCAAATGTTCTGTCCTTTCAAGATATTTCTCTATTTCAAACCTTCTGTCTTTCATGTCAATCAACAACCTTAATAATAATCTATTGAGGTTTATTCCTCTTAGGAACAAGTCTATTTGCACTAATTATTAAGATAAGAGAAATGCGCAGTTTTTTCTTCAAAAAATATAACATGATCTCCAAAAGATCCTAATCATGTTCTTTAGAAATTCCCACAATTTGAAGATTTTGAATTTTTTCATGTGTTTTCTTCAACTTCATGCATTTTCTTAGTAACTGCATTTAAGCCTAAGTAAGTAGTTGTTGTTTTTGACTTAAGAGAATCTAACTTGGACTATAAAGTATCCATATTTTTCTGAACTTAAGTTGCTTCAACATTTGATAATGAATCTTTCAACTCTAGAGTGGTTAGAATGATTTATATCTTTTTCACCATGGCTTCAACCATGGATTCCAATTACATAACCCTAGATGCCACAGAGATCAACATTGCAAACATGTTATTTCATTCCTCTTAAGAAATCATAAATGTTGCCATTGAAACCCTACTCATTGTACTTCTCAAAACTACTTCAAATGGAATACATTGCTTTCTTAGATTTGGTATACAAAATGCTAAATCATAAATCACTAAAATGCTGAAAGCCAAAATTAGATCTATGATCCACCAAATCACCAAAATTGCCAACATAAAAGAGAATTTCTCACTTAAGGGAATTAATATCTATCTTAATAATATATTGAATTCTATGAGAACCATAAGTTGTAGCTAGGGTTTCAAAATGCTTGATTGGCCCAATTTGAGAGAAAATATCATTTTTAACTTTTTGAAAAATCAATGAAAGATCCAATAATTTAACAAAACAAGGAACCCTTTGAAATTTAGAAGATGCTAGATTAAAAAGGATTCATTTTTTGAATAATTAATAAATCATGATGATGATCGAAAACACCAATATCAAGAACCTTAGAAACCATGGCCGAATCACTAAATTCTAGGAACAAAAACAAGTTTGATGGATAATGTTCATGGATAATATACAATCCTCAACCTTTCCAAACTAGATTTAAATGACTTGAAAAACTTGAGAAACAAGGTAAATAATCCAAAATTTATACAAATATATACCTTTCAAAAATTATCTACATCATAGATTGATGAGTGGCGAGGTACCCCTACACCCAACCATACAAATTACAAACAGATCACACATGATCTGATCAAATTCCATGAATTTTATAGTTGTTAGTGCACTAGCCTTCTAGGTAGTGAACCTTACCCTAAGGTCATTCGTTGTCTTCACAATTACTCTTGTGAAGAATAATGGTATGATTAAGAGTAATTGAGGCATATAATTTTTATTAGTTTGTGTTTTATGGTTTTGGTGCTTGAAAAGAGAGATAGAATAATTTAATAACTAATTTAATTTAACCAACTAGCTAATCCTAATAAAAGCATCCGGTCCCACTTTCCGTACATGTCCTGAACCCATGTATCCACTATTAGGTTACTAAGCGCTATGCTACTGGGTGTACCAAGCAATAATGATGTTGGCATTACTAAGCAAATATGTGTTACACTTGAAGCAGTCATACTTATGTGCTTAACTTATTTACCTTAATTGATTTAAGTCTAATTTAGCTTAATTAATTAAATATATAATAAAAACAATGAATGCATAAATAAAGCATTTAAGCTATCTAGAATGTTGCAAGGTTTATCAGGAAGCTCATCTTTATTACTGTACACACTATTGTGCTTTGGTACAACAATGCTTAAATAAAGATCCATACACTCAACGACTTCTATTACACACACTCAAAAGAAATATTCTAACTTTCAAATGTAAAAACTGCAAGAGTTTGGCTACTACTATGAATCTGATGCCCATAAACATGGTTGGAAGCTTGTATTTATAGTTTTTATTCTACAGTTGCATCAATAGGACCTCATCAACATAGCAAATGCTACATTGATGCAACCCCATCGATGGGGCAACACCATGTAAATAGGGCCTCATCGATAGGGTCCCATCAATGAGGCTACATCAATGTGACATATTGATGCTTCATCATACCCCCATGACTAAATGAAAACTTGTCCTTGAGTTATTTTACAAAATTGGGAAGGTATGGAATTATTTACTTACTCTTAACAAAACAAAACAAACTAACTCAACAAAATTGAATGCCCAAGTGTAAAAATCAAGAAATTACAAAGATTATCATATTCATAACACAAAATTGAACACCATTACATGACTCTACAAAAATTTGAATAACACCATTTGATGGCATGAAGACAGTGGAAATGATCAGACAATCCCACGTAGTGGTGGCTCTTGAGGCTTTGAAGGACCTTCAATGACTTCAAGCACATGTAGTGGTTGAGGTGGCTATGGCTATCCTACTGTAGCTGCAACCTTTGGTGGAAGGCTAAAGTCATCAAGCAATGCCTTCATCTTCTTCTCCTTACTCCCAGGATCATTCAAGGTCCATGTAGATTCATCAATGTTGACTAGAATGGGGACATCCCATGGATAGGACATGATTAGGAACATCTCCTTTACATTGATAAACTAGGCAATGAATTTTTTATGTTCTATGTTAGATGCCCTTACTACATTTTGTAGCTCCTAGTAATCATTCATCCTCTTGGCTAGGTTCTCAATTGTTGATCACTAATCTGTGAAGCATGCCCTAAAAACCTCAAGTTTAGTGTTAACCATTGCAAGCTTGTCCTTGGTCTCCTTGTGGTGCTTGAACTCTACCTCATATAATAAGTACAAGCTAGCCACCTACTTCTTCAACTTAGACTATGGTTGTCTAGCAGTCAGCATGGCTAGATTTACATAACAAAGATTGGCAAGATCTATATACTCTATCATCTCCTCGATCTATAACTCCTTTGTGTAACTCAAGTATAATCCAAGGCCTTCTGAATCTTGTGTTATGTGGCTTCTACCAAGGATTTTTAGAAAACTATCGTTTCCATTACATTCTCAACCCCTTTGAGCTCAAATTGAAGCTATTGCATAGCTTCATCTCTTGTGAATACTAGGTTGAGAAATGTTGGTTTGGCAATCTAAGCTCTTAATTTGGCAACCTTCGTAGCCAAGCATTCATTACACTCTTTGGCTATTTTTTGTTACCCCTCCAATATGATGTTTTTTCCTCTTTTCTCTAACAACTCCCACTGGGTTGTAGTGATGTTGTCTAGAAGGTCACAAACATCTGAAAATGGTTGCCAATTTCCACTAGTTGATCTAATAACTCTTCATGTTTTGTTGCGCTTATTCTACCACTTATAGCTCTTATGGACATTTTCACATCTTTGAATATAGTGATGTCTACTACAAATTTCACAGGTGCATTAAGTATTTTAGTAATCTTGTTAGCGACCACTTCTACCATTGTTTTGTCACCCTGATGCTACATTACAAAAAAATTGCTCCTTCACCCTCCTCCAAGCACACCGAGAAGGTTGTAGCATTTCCAAACATTTCTAGGACAAGAAATACTATGACCTCTTTGGCACTCAAATTTGACCTCTTGGGCAATTACATTCATTAGGCTAAGAAAATAGGTCCACTCTCATCCATCAAGCTGATTGTCCAAACCACCTCATTAAGATGACTTATGGCTAATCTATATATAGATGGGTCCCCACCACTCATGCCTGCTCTTTACTCTTATTCACTCAAATGCTATTCTCTATATTCATGCAATTGTTGGGCAGTTGAAATAATATTTGATACTATTGTTTAAGTGGTTGGTGGTGGTGGTGGTGGTCACTACTCTTCTTCTTAAATTGTATTTGTAGGCATTGCATCCTTCATCATTTCTACCTAGTTCGCAATCGAAACTTGCCTAATGTCATCATTAGTATAATAAACTATCCATCCTCTTCAATAAAGTTTCTTGATGAGGCATGGGAAGGAGGTTCCTTCCTTCCACATTCATTTTCTTTAAAGCATTTCTCCATCTCTAGATAGATTAGCTATGGAAGATTAACGAGGAATCTCACACTTAGAGTAGCACATGCTCGAGCAGAGAAGGTAGTGATTTTGCTTAGCCTTCTCGTGGGATTGAGGTGGAAGGTTGAAATCTTATAATGGATTCTCTTTGTTGGTGTGACTGCCCCAAACTCCTTATAGTTGATACCATAACATTGTTTCACCCATTCTTTTTTTATTCTTGGATCTACCTACATTTGGATCTCAGTAAGGTTCGTCCTTGTTTCAAGCAACTCAAGCACTGCAGCAATGGCCTATGTTGAGTAGGACACTAAGATGTCCTTGATCTTTACTGTTTCTCTAGGCTACCTATTATTCCAGAACAGAAACATCTCTCACATGTACTACTCCCCAATGGAAGTGATGATTGGCCACATGGGAGATGCCATTAGCTGAAACTATGCTTCTCTTGGTGTGTGCTCCAAGAAAGGGCCAAAGTTTAACTCCTAAAGCACAAATTTTTGAACCTTCCTTAATTTGATTTGATTCAAGTAGGCCTCTATTAAGGTCACCTTGAGGTTTGCTAGTTCTACAGGCACACCATCCCAATGGGAGTGTTCTTTTGCTATTGCTACTAGTTTTGAAATCTTTCTAATAGATTCCACTTCTACCTCCTTCCTAAGAGGACTTGTGGCATGGGTTTGACCTCTTCTTGTTCTAGGCCATTTTTCCCTTTGTTGGTATGGTCCTACTTCCTGCGTGTGCTTTCCTTTTGGTGCCATCTACAGTCACAACACATCCATGGGTTAGTAGATGTAATATGTAACTTTAAAGTTTTTGAATACCTTTTCTCACTAGTTAGTTACACTTGGCTAATGTTGGACATGGTAGATTTATTATTTTATTAATTATTTATTATAATTATCACCAAAGCTTGTTGGAAAGGTTTAACTCTTGTAATTTAGTGTTTAATAGTTAATTTTTCAGTTAAACGTTTGTGGGAGATAGAAAAAATCATGAAGAATTTTCTATCAAAAATGGTACATTTCTGGCCCCCACGACAAAGAGCTTACCTTTGGTAGCTACAAGGTCAAAGAATAGAGTGATTTGGATAACCGATTTATGAGTTATAGGCTTTGGAAGGTTTTGGGCTTTGAAAAATTGAAAAAAATCTTTGGCGTTTGTGAGAAAATGTAAAATGTTCTAATTTGGATTGCACCTATTTATACTATTTTTCCACTACATCGATAGGGCTCTGTATACAGGGCCCATCTATCAAAATTTTCAAAGTTGAATATCTCCAAAAATATAAGGAATTTTTCAATGAAATTAGGGTTCATGGAATCCAAGAAAAGCCAAGAATATGATAAAATCATTGAAAAGGCTCTTTGAGAGCTCAAAAATTGACAATTCAATGGAGAACATATTTAATGAATAAAATATGTAAAGGTGCACATGGTCTAATGTGGAAGATGGATGTATGAAAGATTCCAATTGCAAGAATGCCTGGCAATAAGGTACTTGATGAATTTGACTAAGGGATATGCAAGTGTGTCCTTCCCATAGTAGACACATGCCCTTTCGTGCCCCTACATAACCTCAACCTAAGGAGTCTGTGGGCCCTAGAGATGACTAATGGTAGATGAAAGTTAAGGACCAAAACCCAAAAAATTCTACCTAAGAATTCAAATACGTCAGACCAAAACATGGAATTAAGAACCTAAACATCAACAGTGAGGTGAGTTATGGATAGCATAAATGGATGATGGAGAACGTAGAATGGAATTTCAAACTAAGGTCATAAGAAGTCCCTTGTGGAGTTCATGTTTAAAATCACCAAGGAAGAACTATCCTTAGTCCATATCAAAACCAAACTTATTCAATGACTTTACATTGCCACTCCAAGATTGATCCACATCCCTCCTCTCAAGAAACAAGAGTGATTCCACAAAACAACCATCATTCCATAAAGAGAAGAAAAGAGAAGTAGGAAGTAAGAGAGGGCCTTAGTTAGAGGGGACCTTCATGTCTTTCTAGTCCCATAACGAATGCTTGTAGCTCATTTATTTGTCTAAAGGGTGTGCTTTGAATTCCCATCATGTTTTTTCTTTTCTTTTTTTTGTTTGTATTTTGCATTTTTTTTCCTTTTTGACGGGAACCATACCATGCATAGACTTTATTTGACTTCCTATTTAATGATTGGAATGGAATGGTAACAAGTCTATGAAAAAGACTCAAGTACTCAAGTAAGTAGAAAAGTACAATGAGTATTGAGTCCCATTGAAGTCACATCCTATTCAAACCTTTGAATCCTTTTCAATTCTGGAAACTACCAAGGTCACTAATTTATTAAAAATTGAATTAATGAAAGGGACCTCAAACTTCCAAAACAAGGAAAATGATAGAGTTTGTGGATTAGTTAAAGCTTAGTTAATTAGTAGTTAAGTTAAATTAGTCACTTAGTTATGTCTCTCTCCTCCCTTATTAGCAACAGGACACAAAAACATAAAAGCTATAAAAATCATAAGTCTCAAGCTTACTTAACCATTCAATCGTGACATACAAGTAAGTTTGGGAAGACAACGATCAACCAACCCGTCCTTGTTCCACAATACGCATAGGCACTTAGTCCTTGGAATTCAAGCAGATTGTGCATGAAATGCTTGTATTCGTATGGTTGAGCGTAGGGGTACCTCACCACTCATCATTGTCACCGTTGCCAAGGACTTAGTTATTTTTGCGCTAATTAGAACTTAGGAAATCATTCACATTGTTGAAACGAACCCTTAGGGTTGATTGAGAAAATAATAAACAAGAGTACAATGCACACTAAATAGACAAGTATGTCTCCTTCTTCATAAAAAAGTGCCTCACCACCTAGGTTTAAAATAGGAAACAATCGGCGACGTAATACACATGACGTTAATCTGCCAGCCCCTCAACAAGTTCCAATGGTATATATTCATCCTGATGAGTATATAGTAGACCTCATCTTTATCCTCCATTAAGATGAACAACTGTGTTGGTGAGACTTAGAAGGTAACATAGTTTTACCTCCCAATTGTTCACTCCAAAGCATGCTTCTTCATGCTCTCACATGAATTGGGATGCCACACTTACACATAGAATACATTGTGCAAGATCATGACTTGAGAGAATATTTTCCCATGAAGGCACAATATCAAAGGGACTTGCAATAGGAGAGACATCATAAATATTTGAAGGGTAACTGGTCCCAGGATGTCCCACATGTCTTAAGCAAAAATAAGGATGATGAACCTACCTCATGCAGCCGCCCACACAACGATGTTCCTCCCCTTGACTTTAGCCAAGGGGTTGTGTATTAGAACCTTCATTCCACTATTCATAACCTAGGTTATGATACCCATGGGCAAAATGGGTCCAAAAAAGGAATACAGACACATGATAAAGGTTGACATGCTGATCAAAATTATGATCGAGGTCATGACCACCAAAAAAAAGGTAGTAGACATCATCATGGTGACAGTTCTCCTTCTTCTTCACCTTCATTGTCTCCTTCACCCTCTCCTTCAGTATCCGGATGCAGTCATAAAGAAAAAGATCATAGGGGTGGAGGTAGGCAAAGTGGAAGTCATAGGCAAAATAGACAAGAAAGGGGACGAGGGAACTCTAGAGAATCACAACATAGAATAAGGAAGAGTAGGGAACAATGTAGGCATCATAGACACCATGGATGAGACAATCACGATGAACCCCTACTCGCTACTCAAAGTATGTTAGACATAACTGAGGCTATTAGAATTCCAACAAGGCACTAGAAAGATAGTAGGATCAAGAGATTAGATATGAACAATATCCCACAATTTAAAGGGGGATACAATGCTAATCCTCATAATCATTTACAAGCATTAAATGATGTGTGTGCCTTACAAAACATAGAAAATGAATGGCAAAAGCTTAAGTTGTTCCCATGGACACTAGTTAAAGAAGCGGAAAGTTAGTACTAGTCCTTAGAACTGTAATCCATTCGTAGGTGGAGTATCATGTTAGAATTGTTCAATGATAAGTACCAAATGTACTCCCAAGTGTCCAACCTGCGAAAGCAAATCTAAGGCTGGAAACAAGAACATGAACCTTTGGATGCTGTCGTGGGCCAATACTATGCACTATTACATCATTGTCCTGGCCATGGTTATTCACAGAGGGATCAACTATGTCATCTTGTAGATGGGCTTAGGCATGAAATGAGAAGGAACCCTTGGGACTTATGTCCAAGGAAGACTATCCGAGCTTAGGTTCCATCAAATTCAAAGACTATTGGAGCAAGTTGCTAAGGAAGAAGGTGAGCTATGAAAGAGAGAAAGTGTAGAAGAGTATAATCAATATCCTTCCCTTTGAAAGAGGGAAGTAAGATTTTGTGAGGATGAAGAAGAGTCACCACTCAAAGAGATGGTGAATAGGAAAACTTTGCCTATGCAAAAGTTGACATCAAAAGTATAGGCAAAGGTAGATCAAATGTGGTATTCTCTAGACAATAGATTTAAATTTGTTCTTAAAATAGTAGAGGAGTCTAGAGAGCAAGGTAGTGATCGCGAAAAAAGAAAAAAGAGAGAAGCTAAACATGAACGTAGCAAGGGTGAGGGCAAATTTGCCATCATTGAAGAGGTTGTGGAGCCAGAAATAAAAAATGATAGTGGATGTGAAATATGTCAATATGACCATCCTAAGGGATGTTGCCCTATAATCTCACATCTGCAAGAGTCTAAGGTGTATGCACTCAACCAACAATTAAACAAACAACAAGTACCCCGAAGGTTACCTTATCCTCAAGATAACCCATAGTAGTTCCACAAACTCTTAACATATTATCCTAGTGGAACTACACCACAACCAATCAAGTAGCATCAATAGTGGCAGTACCCACAATCATGGAAAATGCCACCACCAAGGTAATAGTATCCTTACTAGCAACCTAACCTGTATGAATATTACGTGCAACAGCCAGTCTCTCCACATGACTCTATTGGTCACATTACTCCTCAACNGCAGCCAGTCTCTCCACATGACTCTATTGGTCACATTACTCCTCAACCTCACTACCAAGCTTGTAAGTATTATAGGACTCCCTCTCCTAAAGATAACATTCCACAAGTATATCATCCTTCTCATCTGGCTGCATCTCTTCCACCAATGGCTCCATTACCACCTACTCTAGCTATGCAGGGTGAAATCCCTACCCAACCATAGAAATGTAATGCCACAAGGGCTGTTAACTCTCAACCTACTATTGGTTCCAACAATTATATGAAGAAAAGACCTTTCTTTAGAACCAACAATCTAACCAAGCCCTTGTAATCACAAGCGGTTGATTCCTTAGATGCCTCAGTATCAATTAAAACTTTAGAGCCTTCTTTAACTCAACCACAACACTCAACGCATATGATCATGCTAACACATGCCATCACCAATTGGATCAAAGCTAGCCATCTTCCTAGGAAATTATCAAATCCAAGGAGTCCTCTGATATATTTACAAATCTTTGGAAATGAATCGTGCAAGGCTTTTTTGGATTCAGGTTCCGGTGTCAACTTGATTTCTCAAGAAATGTATAAGGCCTGGAACATGCCTCCATTGAAAAAGAGCAACATTTGCTTAGAGTTGGCCGACCAGTCCATCACTGTCCCATTTGAACTAGTGGAGAACATTATTACCACTATTTGTGGGTGGTCATACCCAAATAATTTCCTAGTGATTTAGGTGAACAACAGTAAGGGGGACTTCCCAATCATAATGGGAAGAGCATGGCTAAGCACAGTTGACGTGTGCCTAGGAATCCACGATATTTCCCTAGAAATATCAAAGAAAAACACATTTGGAAAGATTAAGATGAAGAAAGTTCCATGCATCGCATATAGTAACACAAGGTGTAATTGTGTGTAGAGGTCATGGGTTGTGTAAAGTTTAACATTGCCTACATGCAATCAATGTGCACAAGTGATCAACATACAAAGATGCCTATATGTAGTAGCCACACAATAGGAAGGCACCCAGTGGCTGATAGCTAATCAAAAAAGTAGTTCAATCATATGCATGCAACCAACTAAGGGTTTGACTTGCACTTACATCAATAGCACAGATGCATTAGAGCAAGTCCACCACCAACTTCCAAACCTTAACCTCAAAAATATCAACTAGGTGAAGTTGGAAATCCAGGAGAAATTTCAGTAGGAGCTCCTTAAGCTGAAACCATTACCCACTAGTATGGAATACACATTCCTTAAAAACGGAAAGCTGGTAATTATTAACGCTAAGCTTGCTCCACAAAAAAAAAGAGAAATTGCTGGAAGTGATAAATACATGGTCAAAAGCCTTCTCTTTATCATATCTTGAATTAATTGGAATAGATCCTAGGATATGCCAACATAGAATTTACACTGACCCCTTCATGAAGCCTCGAAGACAACCACAGAGGTGTTTGAACCCAAAGCTAAAGCAAGTAGTCAAGGAAGAAATCGAATAGCTTCTCAAGGTTGTGTTCATATACCCCATTGCTGATAGTGAATAGGTTAGCCCCTTAGTTATTGTGCCTAAAAAGAGAGGCAAATGAAGGGTGTGCGTAGAGTTTAGGCTACTGAATATGGCAACATTCAAAGATCACTTTCCATTGTCATTTGTTGACCAAGTCTTAAACACCATCGTAGGGCATCGCTATTACAGTTTTCTGGATGGATATAGTGGATATAACCAAATACAAATAGCCCCATAAAACCAAGCCAAGACTATGTTCACCAATCCTTGGGGAACGTTTGCATACAAATAGATGTCGTTTAACATATGCAATGCCCCTGCAACATTTCAACAATTAGTTCTAAGCATATTCCAATAGCAGATAGGAAATGGTGTGGAAGTCTTTATGGACGATTTCTCCACCTATGGAGCAAAATTTGATCAAGCCTTGGACCGGTTAGAGCAAGTGCTAAAAAGATGTGTAGAAACCAATTTGAGGCTCAACTAGTAGAAAAGCCATTTGATGGTCGAAGAGGGTGCAGTACAAGGGCACAAAATCATACACACAAGGATAGAGGTAGACCCCAAGAAAATCAAATTTATCTAAGGAATTACTCGTCAACCGAAAACTATCAAAGATATTTGGTCATTCCTTGGACACACTGGCTACTATAGGAGATTTATTGAGAACTTTTCAAAGGCTGCCAAACCATTGGTGGAATTAACGAAAAAGAACCTACCTTTCAAATGGACCAGGGAATGTGAACTAGCTTTCCATACTCTAAAATAGAAGCTAGTAGAAACACCCATTCTACAAGCTCTTGACTGGTACAAACCATTCCATATCATGATTGATGCATCCAAATATGCCTTAGGAGTTGTACTTACATAGTTATATTACCAACAACATCCTTATTACATCCATTGTACAAGTAGAAGTATCATTGGTGCACAAGTTAACTATACTACCACAGAGAACGAAATAATGGTTGTAGTGTTTGCACTAGAAACGTTTAGACACTATGTATTGGGATATGAAGTATATATACATACAGATCATAGTGCAATCCATTTCCTCATAAATAAGCCAATGGTAAACCCTCATATTATATGATGGCTTGTAATCTTACAAGAGTTCGATCTTACGATGATCGATCGTAAAGGCACTGAGAATGTAGTTTCTGATCATTTATCTCAGTTGCGATGGGATAACAAAGAGGATGAGTATCCAATTTCTGATTATTTTCTTGATAAATTTCTCTTTGCTAGTGTAGTGAATGATTAATCACCCATGGAGACAAACTGGTATAGTAGCATTCGCACCTATCTCCTCACCCAACAAATACCACAAGAGTTAAAGCTTAAGAAGAAACAAAATTTTCTTCACCAAGCCAAGTACTTTATGGAGATCAATGGGCAACTTTACAAAGTGTGTTGTGATGGCTTGGTTTGAAGGTGTGTTCTCGATATAGATCAACTGTGAGTTCTCCAAGACGCTTATGAGGGTCCTTGTGGGGATCATTACGTTGGGAGATGAACAACCATCAAGATCTTATTTGCAAGATATTATTGGCCTACATTGCTTTGGGACAGCCATCAATTCATCCAATCTTGTGAGCACTATCAATGTGATGGGGGAATGACTGCTAGAATGGAGGGTCTGCAACAATGGATCGAACTATTACAACTGTTCAACATTTGGGGAATTGATTTTAAGGGGCCAATTACACTAATGTCCAATGGAAAAGCTTATATTATTATTGTTGTTGATTACCTAACTAAATGGGCAGAAGAAGCTACTGTTAAGGATTGTACATTATCTATAGCTACACGATTTGTTGAACAACAAATCATAAACAACTTTGGTGTGCCTTGTGCACTTATTTCAAACAATGGTACACACTTCATAGGTGTAACTTTTCAGAAATTAATGCAATGCTTAGGGTTTGAACACAAACTGACAACACCATACCACCCCCAAGTGAACGGTCAAGCCGAAGTCACCAACAAGGAGATTATGAAGATATTAACAAGAACTAATAGCAAGTTTAGGTGAGACTGGAGCACTAAACTAAACGATGCTCTTTGGGCATACCGCTCCACATGAAAACTCCCTATAGGCTACTCTCCCTATGAGTTAGTGTACAATAAATTACCAATGCTTCCCATTCAAATTGAGCTCTGTACACTATCCATGGCATGTGACCTCAACCTTAACCTTGATCTAGCACAAAAACAATGGTTGGTAACCCTTAACTTGCTAGATGAAAATTGACTAGCTGCCCTGTCATCTAACGAATTGCACAAGGCATTCAATAAACAACGTCAAGACTTAAGAATTAGAAAAGTTAAATATCAACTGGGAGATAAGGTTCTCTACTAGAATCCCACACATGTGCCACAACGTACTAAATTTTAAACACTGTGGGAAGGACCTTATATTATTTGTGCAACTTTTCCTTTAAGAGCCATGACAATATACAAACCTGAGAGCCCAAACAAGAAACTGTTGGTTAATGTACAACAAACCAAACCTTTCCATGAGATTAGGATAGCTAGTTCACATGCTACCTCTATTAATGAACAACCTTGCTCACTATTTCAGATCTCCTCCTTCCAACTCAATCATGGGGGAGATGGCCACCTATGCTAACCATTAAAGGCCCTCAGTTCTTTTTGAATTTTTTTTTACACATTTTTCCAACTTTTTTTATTTTTTTTTACACCCTCGTTCATATTTTTACTATTTTTTTGTTTGCTTGATTTACTTTTATTCGTCATCCAATAAGTGCTCATGATGGTGGATTGAATTATATCATATTGATTACTAATGTTTGATTCTTACCTTTGAATTATGATGCTGATATTAAGGTGTGGTTCTTTTGGTAAAATAGGTAAGGAGTCCATGTCGTCCACTCATCCATACAACTCTATGGTCTTCTTTGGCTTGGAAATGTACAGTTTCTTTTTTCTAAGTAAACTTGTTAATAAATTAGTAACTGGGTATTTTTCAAACCAAGGAAAGACTCAAAGGATGGGAAGGGTGTGATGTCAAGGGAATTCGATGCACTTATGTTGGCCATTCTCTTGGGTGCTTGGATGCTTTTTCTTGGGTTTCCTGCCATTTTGACATTGTTCAAAAGTTAGGAAGCTAAGTGAATAAAAATAACTCTTTGCATGGTATGGTTCTCATGCAAAAAAAAAAAAAAAAAAAAAAGAAGTGAGAATTTAAAGCACACCCCTTAGACAAAATAAAGTAATATGGGCTACAAGCACTAGTTATGGAACTAGAAAGACATGTTACCCATGCCTAAAGGCTCCCTCTAACTAAGGTCCTTTCTCGCTTCCTGCTTCTCCATCTTGCTCTCCTCAGAATGGTGGTAACTCTTTGGGGAAGCATTCTTGTTCCTTCAAGTGGATGGATTGGTCAAGTGTGTTGATGTGAGGTCACTGAATGTGGTTTATTTGAGTCTGGATTTGGGATGAGTTCTGCTCAATCACATTAACCATAGAATACACAAGGGACTTTACACAACCTTCTTCTTGGAATTCCATTCCATCCTCTCCTCTCCATCCTTCTTCCCATTTTCCCACCTCATTGTCAGTTCTATCATTAGTTCGTTTTTGGGTTGATGCATCATTTTTCTTTGATAAATTCTTGTGGGTAAGTTTTTAACTCTTGCTTCCAAATGACATTCCTAGAGCCTATGGACTCTTTGGTTTGCAGGTTTGTCAGGGTATAAAAGGCATGAACTTGCTTTGGGGAGTGAAACACCACAAAAAATTTCGAGTTTGGCACTTGTCCAACAAGAAGCAGATCCCTGTGACCCTCAGACGGCGTCGGCTACATTTGGAGTCACACATGGCAATTTCGAGGACTGAGACACTCGGTTTTTACCAAGTGTTGTGCCGGCGTCTACGCCCAGCGTCTACGCCTAGCATATACGCCCAACGTATACGCCAGACGCCCCGCATACATGCCTCACATGTACACTCAGCAGGTGCAACAGGAGCAAGAATTGAAGCAAGTCGACGGCCAGCATCCATCAGCGTATACGCCCAGCGTATACGCCAGCGTCCACCCAAGTTCACACGCCCAGCAAGTCCAGCGTATACGCTGGCCCGATGTAGCGTATACGCCCAGCGTATACCATATTTCTAAAATGTACACGCCCGGTCGACACGCCACGTGTCTCCCAACCCGATTTTCTGGGTAACTCTTCCCTTATAAAAAGCTCAGTTTTCCGCGTTTTCAAGGGTTAGCAAAAATTTACCAGAGTAGACCCAGAGCAATTACGCTATAAAACTAGAGCTTGAAACCCTCACACGCTGGAAGTCCTGTACGCTGAGCACAGTCTCTACGCTCCGCCTACCGTGCAAACCAGCCGCCTCCCTGCACCCACCGGGGCTTTACGTCCGCCTTCTGTACACGCACAACTGCGTTAAGACCGGTACCTCGAAAACTGTGTTCTTACGGCATCATTGTTACAGTTTACATTCTATTTACACTCACATTGTTTACGTTGTTTACATTTGTCTACATTGTTTACATTTGTCTACGCTGTTTAAACTTGTTTATGCTGCACTTACATTTTACGCTGTCCAAGCCCTGTTTACGCTTTACGCTGTCTACACTCTGTTTGCGCTGTTTACACTCTACGCCCTGTTTAAACCCTGTTTATGCTTTACGCTCTGTCTACGCTGTCTACGCCCTGTTCACACTGTTTACGCTGTACACGCCTCGTTTACGCTGATTACGCTGTCCACACTTTGTTTACACCCTATTTTTACTATTCGCTCGTTTTACGCCCGTTACACAGTTTACGCTTAACCCAACGTATAACACTTCGGTGGCGCTCGGGGAAAACCTTGTCTGATCCGCGTGCAGACCACTCAAGGTGCCCTACCTTCGTGCATTCTAGCTCGCCCTCAGGCGAAGGTAGGGTCGTCTGTGCTCGTCCCACGAACCCGTGGTCTCTGTTTTTTTCTTTCCAGCCGGGGACCGACGATTTCGGGCGATACAGAAATTGGCGCTAGAAGGAGGGCCTCCGCTTAAACAAATTGACTGTATGCTTTCCAGCATCTATGCTCATCAACGTTTTCGCTGCCCTAATTCAAACCCCCGACTCTCAGCGTCTACGCTGTCAACCTTCCAGCGTCTACGCTGCACACGTTCCCTAGCATCTACGTCGTCTAACTTACGCCAGCGTCTACGCTGCACAGTTACGCGAGCGTCTACGCTACTAACTTACGCCAGCGTCTACGCTACACAGTTACACTGCAGATTCATCTACGCCAGCCACACAGTTTTACATACACAACCTATCATCATGAATCCCGTAAACACCACTGCTGCCACTACCCAGGACATTAACATCTTAGACACCATGGCTGCCCAGCAGTCTGTCACACCACACTTGGGAGGGCAATCCACAATGGGGCCCCGTTAGTCTTTGAGGTTACAAGGGAGAGATCCAGCCGCCAACATTATAACCCAAGATGAGTATAACTTCATCTGCATTAAGATACAAGCCGGCCTGGCGGTGGATCGGGCTGAAATCGAAGTAAAGAGACAATTCGAACTCTTTTACAGGGGGGGACACGAGTTCATCCCTTCCCCATATGAAGTAATCCCCGTTCCAGAACAATTCTCGGAGCTCTTTACTCAGCTCCTTCTACACAGGAGCCAGTCATTGGACCAACCCGCGCTAGGGCCTCATCCAGAGGAAGAAGACGATTTCGCTGCCCAATCTAAGCAGGGAGACTCATACCACACCTTGAGCCCCCAAGCACAGATGAACCCCATCTTCCATCCTGGGACAGGGGAAGCCTTGTCCGTACAACACACTAGACTCGCCCAAGTTCAGATGCCACCACCGGAAACGCCAGCACTCGTACACATTTCGCTCCCGAGCGATTCCCAACCTCACACCTTCCCTATAACAGTTACCCCTAATACAACTGCGAGCCCATCCTCACAAGTCCCGCCTCCTCATGATGGCATGGGACCAACGTTCCCACCTCGCGTAATTGGGATGCTGCATGTGATCCCCGCATCTACATCCGCTCACTTCATACCCCATATCCAGACGCATACAGCTCCCCAAGCAGTCCCAGCCCAACAGGGAGTCCCCGCATACAATGTAGCGGGACAATGGCCAGCAAGGGGGACGTCATCATATCAAATTCCTCATCACCACGTCCCGCCCCACGCAATCCGCCCGATTACGGCTCCTCAAGCACAACCCCAGCTACAGCAACAACAACAACCACAACATTTTCCTCTTAACATCTCAGCCTTAGCACTCCCCGTCGTTAATTACCCCCAGGCACAACCGTCGATCACCCAGCCTTTGGCTTTCCAACCCACGACCTAGCAATCTAGCTGGTATGCAGCTCCACACCCCCAGCCTGTAGCTTCACCGAGTGCCCAAGATTGGGCGGACGCTAAAAAATTGATGCAAGAATTGACAGATGAGGTAAAACGCCTCAAAACCATCGCTGATGGAGAGCTGAGAGTAGTAGATTTCTACAATGATGACCCTATCAGCTCCTCTGTCCCACCATTGACTTTGCCCAAGGGTGTCCCCCTCCCAACGCTGACTAAGTATAATGGGGAGACAGACCCCAACGCCCACCTCATCACGTTCAGATTAGAGTGTGCACTCCTCCAGGCATGGCCCCACTCAATACTACGAGTATTCCCCATGTCCCTCGCAGGAAGGGCACTTGACTGGTACCGGGCCTTGCCCAGGAATTCCATCCTTTTCCTAGACGATCTCCTACGCCAGTTCGTGACCAGGCTCAAGTATAACTTGAAACCCGAAGCGAAACTGGATAGCCTCATGCAGATCAAGCAAGCACCACTCGAGCCAGTGCAGAAATTCATTCAGAGATGGAGCGCAGCTCTCAACAAGTTGCACAACCCAATCTCTCAAACCTATCTGCTCATGATACTGAAAGGGACTGTCAATGACTTCTTCAAGTACAAACTGTATTACCTCAATGCGCGCGATCTGAACCAAGCATTTGAACAAATCAAAAACATAGAGGAAGCTGCTCAAAAAAGCAACGACCCTGCGTACCAGACTTTCAGAAATCAACACACTAAGAAAGACAAAGAAAAGGCCAAGGCGACTGTAGCAGCAATAGTGGGGGCACAGAAAACAAACACCACGCATCAATACAAACCACCCGTTCCCCCCACTAACTACTATCAGCCTGCTCCCACAGCAGCCCTGGAATCGTCATCACAAAACCCGACGAACCGTACGCGTAACTTCGAGAGGAAGGAACCCTCTCAGTACACGCCCTTACCGATGAAGCCATCCCAGCTCTTTGATCAACTTTTAAAGGCTGGATTGATGCAACATAAGCAATTTTCCCCAATGGCTATCCAAAGACATGACCGGTTCTGTCAACTCGTACAGAACCCAAGCTTGGCAACGCCGGATGAGCCGCCCGTGCCCAAAGTATTCAGGATGGATCGCTTCTGCGACTATCACCAATGCAACACGCACGGAACGGATTACTGCTTCACCCTGAAGCAGGACATCTAGAGGATGATCGATGATGGCAAGATCACCTTCGACGGGGCTAACCCCGTCCAACCCCAAAACCAGACCATGGGGGTGTATAAAGACCCCCTGAACGCTAAAAAGACACTGTACGTAATTACCTCAATCTATTGTGATGATGACTCCAGCACACCCCGCATCAACACTGTCTATCCCGAAAACAAACAAGGAACATCTCACAAACCATTCGTGGTTCAGATTCCCCCCGCTAACTCTGCACCTCAATCACCTCACAACCCGCAGCGGCCGTTCGTAATCCGAGTGCCCTCCACCATGCCTACCTCTAACGTCATGACACGCCAACAACCATACGTAGTGCGCATCCCTCAGGCTAACCCCTCAGGTACACCAACTCCTCACGCTCGGCCTACCCCTTTCGTAGTCCGAGTACCACCTGCCATTGCAACGACAGAGGCTCAGCCTCCGCCAAGACCAACCCCGTACGTCGTCAGGCTACCTGCACAAACTCCTGCCCAATCGTACGCACAGCCTCATCCAGCTCCCTACATCGTAAAGGTTCCTGGGCAATCCCAGACTTCGAGGTCAACTCCACCGCCACGTGACACACGAGAACGCCTGGCAAATAGGCTTATGCGAGAACGTTTGGAGAAAGAGCGCCAACGGCTAGCTCTGGGGGCACCTAAGCCCACTCCCCTAAACTCTGTACCCATGTCATCATCTAACGATCAACCAGGCACAGGCAATGAAGGTGAGTCATCGAAAAGGCACGAATCATCTAAAGCGACAGCTCCGAAAACTGAAAAGCCAACAAAACGAGAGATAAAACTGTTGGGTCCGATGGACCCAGTCAGCACCGATAGAAACACCCCCAACAGTGAAAAATTTGCAACCGCTTTGACACAAGTCACTCAAGCATTAAAACAAAAGAACACTTCATTGAGCTTGTATGATTTAGTCCTAACATCTCAAACGCATCGGGAAGCTCTAGTACGCATGTTAACGTCAATCCCGGTAAGCGAGGACTTACGCCTGAATGAACCTTCCATCCATGCGGTGATGTTCTCACCTCGCGGGACTACTCCTAAGCCTCTAAGTTTCCATGATAACAACATCAAGGTGGATAAGAAAACGGGGGAGATAACAATAGCCCCCATGTTTATAACAATCTGTATAAATCAGTTTAAAATCCATAGGGTCCATGTAGATGACGGAGCTGCGACAAACATTGTGTCGTACCACATCATTGAACAACTAGGACTTACTGAACTACTTAAACCAACCACGACTACATAGCGGGAGATCAATTCCCAACGTCTGCTGATTTCCTAGTAGTGGATGAGATGCCAGGGTTCAACCTAATATTGGGAAGACCCTGGCTAGCCCAACTAAGAGCTGTCTCTTCCCCCATACATCAGGAAATTCACTTGCCTTATGAGGGCAGAGAAATCGTCATACACGGTGAAGCAGCTACTCCTATCATCTCATCGCATATGGACATGGACCAAGGCTCGGAAGTCGAACTCGAAAAACCTAGCCAAAATAATGAGAATCCGAAACCATCGGTAAACAATAAATCTTCTGACATCAAACAAAAGCCTCCTCAAATAGAAACGCTTGTACCTCCTCAAGTAGAAGCTAATATGGAGCTCTCTACGGACACTGAAATATCTGAAAACGCTAACACAAAAGACATTCCATCAGAAGTCCCATGGGCCGAATTACCGTTTAACGTAATTAGCGAAGGGGACACTGAATACCGGTTCATACCTATTGAAACATCATCTAACATTAAAACGAAAAAAATCAAAAAATTACTGAAATGATACTACCACTCTAAGTCCAAAATGACGTTAAACTATAACAAGTCCGAAACGACACTAAACTATGATAAAGCAGGAAAAACAACTAAATGCCACTCCTAGTCTAAAATGACACTAAACTATCATGTCCGCAAAGACATAAAACTAGCCACGATCAGCAATGATTGGTTGATCGAGAAATCTATCCACATCCTCCAAAACATTTCCCGATTACGCATGGGGCCCAGAATGGCCATAAACTACGCAAGGGGCCCGAAATGGCCATAAACTACGCATGGGGCCCGAAATGGCCATAAACTACGCAAGGGGCCCGAAATGGCCATAAACTACGCAAGGGGCCCGAAATGGCCATAAACTACGCAAGGGGCCCGAAATGGCCATAAACTA
>MNCI01002470.1:248038-268864 GCA_015680685.1 Gnetum montanum
GCTCAGCAGGTGCAACAGGAGCAAGAATTGAAGCAAGTCGGCGGCCAGCATCCATCAGCGTATACGCCAGCGTCCACCCAAGTTCACATGCCCAGCAAGTCCAGCGTATGCGCTGGCCTGATGTAGCGTATACGCCCAACGTATACCATATTTCTAAAATGTACACGCCCAGTTGACATGCCACGTGTCTCCCAACCCGATTTTCCCTTTAACCCTTCCCCTATAAAAAGCTCAGTTTTCCGCGTTTTCAAGGGTCGGCAAAAATTTACCAGAGCAGACCCAGAGCAATTACGTTGTAAAACCAGAGATTGAAACCCTCACACGCTGGAAGTCCTGTATGCTGAGCATAGTCTCTACGCTCCGCCTACCGTGCAAACCAGCCGCCTCCCTACACCCACCGGGGCTTTACGTCTGCCTTGTGTACACGCACAACTGCGTTAAGACCGGTACCTCGAAAACTGTGTTCTTACGGCGTCATTGTTACAGTTTACATTCTGTTTACGCTCACATTGTTTACGCTATTTAAACTTGTTTACGCTATTTACGCTGCACTTACATTTTACGCTGTCCAAGCCCTCTTTACGCTTTACGCTGTCTACGCTCTGTTTGCGCTATTTACACTCTACGCCCTGTTTAAACCCTGTTTACGCTTTACGCTCTGTCTACGCTGTCTACGCCCTGTTCACACTGTTTATGCTATACACACCTCGTTTACGCTGATTACGCTGTCCACACTTTGTTTACGCCCTGTTTTCACTGTTTGCTCGTTTTACGCCCGTTACACAATTTACGCTTAACCCAGCGTATAACACTTCGGTGGCACTCGGGGAAATCCTTGTCTGATCCGCGTGCGGACCACTCAAGGTGCCCTACCTTCGTGCATTCCAGCTCGCCCTCAGGCGAAGGTAGGGTCGTTTGTGCTCATCCCGCGAACCCGCAATCTCTGTTTTTTTCTTTCCAGCCGGGGACCGACGATTTCGGGCGGTACAGGGAGGACCCACTAGCATTCCTTTTTGGTGCAATTGTTAACTTCTTTTCCTTAAAAATTTCCTTCAATCAATAATTTCTTGCTCCATCCCCATCCATTTTTTCCATTTTATTAGCATTGTCGTTATTTTTCCCATCTTTCTTGTTCTTAATATTTTTCCATCTTATAGCTACCAGAGGTTCACTCTTAGTTGTGGGGGCCTTGGCACAAATTTTTCAATTTATTCCATTCTACTATTCGCCTAACCCTTACACCATTCTACTAGTTTCTGCCATAACCACAACTCAACCAATGTGATTCATATCGAGGTAAGCTATCAACTGCAATGTGGTTCATCTATCCTTGTTCATTTATGACTGTGTTGTGTGTGCAGATGATGATCATACAAACAATGGACTAGGCTTGGAGGAAGCACTCAGGATGGACTGGAACTAGAACATTTATGAAAGGAGCAAGTCTGGTGGTGTTGCTATAGATAAACAATGGAAGGTGAAATCTCGGCATTGGTGGCAACATGCTTCATCTTCTTTCTCTTCAAGCTATCAAATAAAGGCTTGGATGTCATTTATGTACAAGTGTTCACCACAATGGTCATGAACACTAATGTTGTAATATGCTTATGATCCGTTCACTGGGCATGTTGAGTCTATCCTCCCATTCCACCGTCAGTTTTCAATTAGTCAATAACCCCATACCTTCCCAATATTTTGTAAGGAACTCAAAGACGAGTTTTCATTCAGTCATGCGGGTATGATGAAAAGTAATATCAGGTACCCAATATCACATCCACGATATCAAGTATATGATATCGGAGCCTACCATGCAATGTCGGATACCCAATATCGGGTCTTGCCTCCTTACCTAAAAATAAGAGGTAGGTGTACTTGATTTTATAGTTAGATAGTTAGTCCCTTAGCCAAACTCTTACCTTTTCTTTCCTCTAGAATTAGAATTATTTTTGTGTGCCCATAGTAGGAGTCATCAAGTGAACGGATCTTTATTCGAGCATTGTGTACCTAAGCACACTTTGTAAAGATGAACTTTAGGATAAACCTTGCAACATCCAAAATAGATTAATTAGTGTTAATTACTGTTATTAAATGCTTTCTTAGTTAATTAATGATTCTCTCTCACCCTACAACTCTCCTAAGTAAGCACACATAGTACAATCACTTTGAGCATGCGTGTAACACTTGGTAACCTAGTAACGATTAGCATTTGGTAATCCCAGTAGTGTTGCACTGGTTCAAGATGTATACAACAAGTGAGAACAGATACTGGTGTTAGGATTAGTTAAAGCTTAGTTAATCAGTAGTTAAGTTAAATTAGTTACTTAGTTATATCTCTCTGTTCCCTTATTAGCAACAAGACATAAAAACATAAAAGCTATAAAAATCATATGCCTCAAGCTTAGTTAACCATACAATTGTACATACAAGTAAGTTTGGGAAGACAACAATTAACTAACCCATCCTTGTTCCACAAGGCACATAGGCACTTAGTCCTTGGAATTCAACCGAATCGTGTGTGAAACGCTTGTATTCATATGGTTGAGCATACGGGTACCTCATCATTCATCAACCATTATGTCCTATTGGTAATAAAGTACTTTTATTAGCAAAAATTTGAAAACCACACTTAAACAAAACAAAGTAAAATATAGAAGAAAGTGTGAAATATTCAATAAAGATTCAAATGTGCTAATGATTGTGTAGAACAAAAAATGGTGTAAAATGGAAAAGTTTTAAAAATCAATAAGTTGTAAACTAAATAAATTACAAAATAAAAAATGTGGAAAAAAAATAAAAAAAATTGGGAAGCCATATGGATGATTAGCACATATGACTATCTCTTCCACGACTAAGTTGGAAGAAGGAGATCTAAAAAATTGAATGTGGTTGTCCATTCATTAAGGTAGTTGTTGCACTGGCATGTCTTAGTTTTAGGAAAAGCTTTACTTGTTGGATGTTGACCAACTACTTTTTATTTGGGCTTTCAAGTCTATATATGGTCATGATTCCAAAAGGAAAGGCTTCAACAATTATATAGGGTCCTTCCCATAATGTTTGATATTTTGTTTTCTAAGGTACATGTGTGGGATTCCAATAAAGAATCTTATCTCATGATTAGAATTTTACTGATCATATTCTTTGGTCATGTTGATGCTTGTTGAATTCCTTTTGCACTTCATTCAAAGATAGGGCCACCAATTTTTTTTTCATCTAGCACATGGAGGTTGATTAGTCTTTCTTTGGGCTAGACTTAGATTGAGATTTAGGTCACAGGCTATTGAGAGTGTATGGAGCTTGGATTGAATTAGAAGTATTGGAATTTTCCATACACTAACTCATAGGGAGAGTAGTCAATAGGGAGTTTCCATGTTAAGTAGTAGGCCCATAGGGCATCGTTGAGTTTTGTGCTCCAATCTCTCCTATATTTTCTTATGGTCCTTGTTAAGATCTGTGTAATCTCTTGGTTACTTACCTCTTCTTGATCACTGGCTTGGGGGTGATAGTGTGTTATTAATTCATGTTCAACCCTCAAGCATTGCATTAACTTTCTAAAAGTGGTACGTATAAAATGAGTTCCATTGTTAAAAATTAGTGCACATGGCATGCCAAACCTATTTAAAACATGTATAAATCTAGTAGCAATGGATGATATATAATCAATGACAGCTACTACTTCTGTCCATTTGGTGCAGTAGTCGACTGCTATGATGATGTATGCCTTTCCATTGGACATGGGCATGATGTAACCCATGAAGTTTATGTTCCATATGTCAAAGGGCTCCAGTGGTTGAATCCACTATTTAGGATTCTCCCTTCATGTGGCACGTTCACAAGATTGGATAAATTGGTGAGCATCCCTGAAGATTGTAGGCCAGTAGTATCCTACCATTAGGGATTTTATGTCAGTGCATATTCTTGCGTAGTGGCCTTCACAAGGACCTTCGTGAGTATCTTGAAGAACACGTAGTTGATCTACATTAGGGACACACTAATGAACTAGACCATCAACACACACCTTCTAAAGGTGTCCATTGATTTCCATCAAATACTTTGCCCAATAAAGAAATTTTTTCTTCTTCCTAAAGTATAGATCTTGTGGCATCTCCTAAGTGAGAAGGTAAGTGAGGATACTATCATACCATTTTGTTTCTATGGGTACTTGGTCATTTATTGCTCCTATAAAGAGAAGTTTGTCTAGAAACTAATCAAAGAGCAGGCTCTCCTCCTCTTTATTATTCCATCTTGACTGAGAAAGATGGTCATTGACCACATTCTTAGTCCCTTTTCGATCTACCATTATGAGATTGAATTCTTACAAGATCATGAGCTACTGTATGACATGGGGGCTCATTGTCGACTTATTCATCAAGAAGCAAATGACATTGTTGTCTATGTGCACAAATACCTTGTAGCCAAGAACATAGTGCCTAGACTTTTTGAGAGCATACACCACTGCCATTAGTTCTTTTTCAATTGTGGTGTAATTCAATTATGCACCCACAATGCTTTAGGTTGCATAGTGGATATAATATGGATTTTTTTTATCATCCAACTATGTAAGCACAACTCCCAAGGCATAATTACATCCATCTGTCATTATATGAAATAGTCTAGACTAGTTTGGTGCCCATAGAATTGGAGTTTCTCCTTCAACTATTGGAATGCATGTTTGCACTCTTTGGTCTAGATGAGGAAAGCATCTTTCTTTGTAAGCTCAACTAATGGCTTTGCGATCTTAAAGAAATTCTCTATAAAACACTGGTAATAGCTAGTGTGTTCAAAGAATGATCTGACATCTTTGACTATCTCTAGTTGCCATGTAATTCCTTGGATAACCCTTATCTTCTCAAAGTCTACCTCAATCCCTTCTTGTGAAATTTGGTGCCCAAATACCATGCCCTCTTGGACAATTAGATGGCTTTTCTACGAATTGAGCCTAAGGTTTGTTTCACCACATCTTTTCAGAATTTGCTCAAGGCAAACCAAGGCCTGCTCAAATGTAGCACCATAGGTAGAAAAGTCATCCATGAAGACTTCTACCTACTACCAATCTACTATTGGAAAATACTAAGGACCAAGCATTGAAATGTTGCAGGGGTATTACACAAACTAAATGACATCTTAAAATATACAAAAGTACCACAAGGAGTTGTGAATGTTGTCTTAGCCACTATAACTATCCAAGAAGCTATAATAGCAATGTCTAGATATGATGTTCAACACTTAATCCACAAAGGGCAATGAGAAATGATCTTTAAATGTTGTCATATTCAACAACTTGAAGTTGATATAGACCCACCACTTACCACCTTTCTTTGGCATAATTATGAGTGGGCTAACGCACTCACTATTCATGATGGAATAGGTGAACTTGCCCTAAGGAGTTGCTCTATTTCCTCCTTGACAATCTACTTCAATTTGGGGTTTAGCCACCTCTACAGCTGCCTTCTTGGCTTCATGGCTAGTTGGTGTAAATGCTGGCATATCCTTGGATTAATTCCAATCAACTTAAGATATGACCAAGAAAAAGTTGTTGGCCATTTTTTAACCACCTTTAACAACTTTTATGTTCATTTAGGAGCAAGTTTGGCATTGATTATGACCAACTTACCATTGTTTAAGAATGCATACTCTATGCAGGCTAGTAAATGTTTTAGCTCTAGGGGCTCCTACTTGAAGTTATCATGGATTTCCAACTCTTCCCAGCAAGTATGATGATCTTCATCATCAATGAGTTAGTGATGAACTTGCTCAAGTTCATCCATGATTTCAACATAAGCACATGTTAGGCTCTCAATTGGTTCCATACATAATGTGTTATTATCTAAGTCAGCTATTAGCCACTGAGTGCCCTCCTATTTTGTGGCTACTACATATAGGCACCTTTGAATATCTTTTTCATGTGCACACTAATTGCATGTTTTAATGAATGTACTTTTTATGGACTAGATTTTCTACATGCAATTGCACCTGTTATCACTGTACACGATACATGGAATTCACTTCTTCTCTTATCATTCAAATTCATTTTCCTTGGAGATTTCCAAGGATATGTCACTTATACCCATACATGTATCTATTGTGCTTAACCAAGCCCTTTCCATAATGATGTGAAAGTTATCTTTGCAATTTTTGTTTTTGATCACTAAAAAATCAACAAGATAGGACCACTTGCAAACTATGGTTATAATCTCCTCCACTAATCTTAAAAGAATAGTGATTGACTGGTATACCAATTCTAAATAGATGTTACTATTATTAATAGGTGGTAGGTTCCATGCCTTGTACATATCATGAGAGATGGGATTGAAACCAGAACCATAATCAAGAAGAGCCTTACATGGCTCACGTCTAGTGATCTATAGGTAAATGAGTGAACTTCCTAGGTTGGATCTTTTCATGGAAAGATTTCCAACCTTGATTCAACTAGAAATAGCATGAGTTAGCATGGTAGTGAAAATCTAAGGTGGCACTTGGTTTGAAGTGTACTCAAAGATGTTTGATGTAGAGGATGAGGGTGTTGGGGATCTAGAGTAACCAGCCACATTAGGTTGTGAGGGTTTGGGAGGACTGTTAGGTTGGAAAAATGACTGTTTCCTAAATCAATTATTTGAACCATTTGGTGGGAAAGATGGTTGTGAATGTATAGCCCTCATAGCATTTCATTGCTACAAGTGTGAAGAAATTTTTCCTTGCATGAATGGAGCAAGAGGTAAGTGGGTTAAGGGTGAAGGAATATGTGCAGATGGATGTGAAGGATGGCATCAATATGGGTTCCTTCCTCAAGTAGATGGTGAATGTGTTTAGTAGTTCTTTGGAGGGTAATAGTGATGCTGAAATGAGGTGTGGCTTGCAGAACTTTATGAAGAAACAACTTGCTAAACATAGTACCTATATGAATCTAGTTGCCTTTGAAGGTATTGTTACCTTGATGGTGGCATTCCCCATGATTGTGTTTGGTGTCACTATTGGTATTACTCATAGGGTTGTGGTGCATCTCCAATTGGATAATAAGCTTGTTGTTGTTGGTGGAATTACCTTAGATTTCCTTAAGGATAAAGCAATCATCTGGGTGCTTGCCTTTGTTTCAGTTAGGGATTCAATTCATACAACCTAGACTCTTATAAATGTGATACCATAGGGCAACACCCCTTTGGATGTTCGTATTGACAAATGTCACAAATAGTATCATCTTTGAAGTCTATCTCCACAACTTCCTTTATTACAATAGCTTTGCCCTTACCTTTATGGTAGGTACATTCAGCTATTTTTGGCCTCTTGTGGTTACGATCATTATTTTGCCCTTTGGATTCTTTAACAATCTTCATAGAAGTTTGGAATTTTTCATCCAAAGAGTCCTATAATTTATTAGCCTTTTTTGAAACATCAAAAATATATTTTTGGATGGGCAAGGTTTTCCTATTCACCACTTCATCAACTGGTGACTCCTCGTCATCACAAAATTAGGCCTTCCATTTTCTTGTGGAAGGATCCCTATTATAGTCTTTTACACTTTCCTTTTCTCTCAACTCACCTTCTTCTTTTGCTACCTACTCTATAAGCCTTTTTATTTGATGAGCTCTTAGTTCAGACAATCTCCCTTAGGCATGAACCCCAAGAGTTCTTTTGGTTTCTACTCTTAGCCTATCTATGATGTGGTAGAGTTTTTTCCTTTGAGAATAACCATGGCTAGGCATTAATGTAAGAGTGAATAGCATCTACCCATGGCAGCATCCAAGGATTTATGTGTTCCCTATTTTTAGCCTTGGATTTACCTTCTTAGATTAGACACTCTAGACTATGTTTGGTATTTGTCATTAAACAACTCTAACATGGTACTCCATTGGTGAATGGATTCTAGCTCCAAGAATCAGTACCAACTTTTAGCTTCCTTGATGAGTGTCCTCGAGAAAAGCTTCAGTTTCTACCAGTCATTTTCAATGTTTTGTAAGGTACATGCATCATGAAAAGCTTGTAGATGATTTTACAAATTAGAGTTATATCCCCCCTCAAATTGTAAGATATTTTTCATGTCTAAGCACTTTATCCAAATGTATTTTACCTACCTAGTTGGATTCCTGCTCCAAGGATCGGTACCAACTTTTAGCTTCCTTGATGAGTGTCCTAGGAAAAAGCTTGAGTTTCTACAAGTCATTTTCAATGTTCTGTAAGGTATAGAAATCATGGAAATCTTGTAGATGATTTTACGGATCAAATTTATATCCCCCCTCAAATTGTGAGATATTATTCATGTCTAAGCACTTGATCCGAATGTCTTTTACATGTCTAGTTTATAATGTTAAGCATGCTTTGAGTTGCTAATAGAGGTTCATCATCATGATTGTGTTAATGACACCGATGATGGTTTCTGGCACCCCTTCATTCTTGGTAGGCTCTACAATCATTGTTGTCCTACAAATCACCTTCATCACAATTATTTCTTCAACAGCTTCTATCAAAACTAGAAGATGAAGGAAAATGTTTAGAATCTAATAAAGAGGATAAAGAGGAAGGTGGACCGCCACCACCATTGCAGTGTCCACCACCACCTCTTCACTCATTATGACCACCATCCTTAGAACCCTTACTATTGCGATGTTTTCGCAAGTCCCTGCCTTGATTGTCACTTTTTTCTGAATATTAGAATGTAGGTTCAAGGAAACACCCTCACCACCAATAGCAAAGGGTGGAGACCCTTCATGTTGGGAATCCTCAAGGGGAGGATCCACATTATCATTGTGGCTCAACAAAAGCAAATGGTTATTAAAGTGCTTCCCCTTTGTAAACTTGTCTTGTGGTGTTTTTCTTGGTGTCAATCTTGCTTGCATTATGTTTCTATGGGATGATAGTCCCAAGTGTCATAACCATTCATAATGTATTCCTCTTGAAGATTTGGAATGCCCAAATTTTTAAGCATTTGAAAGACCATCCATAGCATAGATTGATCAGGGGGTAATATGATGTTGCCCTCCATATCACACCATAGCAATTGTTCATCCTAATGTAGGATGAACGTGAAGTTCAATACATACTCATCTAGATGAGTATATACCACTTTGCACTCTTGTGGGATCAACAATTTAACATCTTCATGCCTATGGGAAGAAATCATTTTGTGAAAAATAGAATAATCAATGTGCTCTGTAATTATATTTCATGTAAGAGTGATGTTAACCTTGGGTTCACCCAATGATATTAATGGTGTTCACTAATCCTAAATAGCACACATTTCAACAAACGAAGTCCCTAGCAATGGCACCAATGATGAGTAGTGAGGTACCTCTACACCCAACCATACAAATCACAAAGCATTCACACGCGACCTGGTTAAATTCCATGGACTTTATAGTTTCTGGTGCACTAGTCTTCTAGGTAATGAACCTTGCCCTAAGGTTGTTTATTGTCTTCTTGATTACACTTGTGAAGCATAATGGTATGGTTAAGAGTAATCGAGGCATATAATTTTTATCATTTGTGTTTTATGGTTTTGATGCTTAAAAAGAGAGATAGAATAATTTAATAACTAATTTAATTTAACCAACTAACTAACCCTAAGATAAGCATGTAGTCCCACTTTTTGTACACGTCTTGAACCCACATATCCACTGTTGGGTTACCAAGTACTATGCTACTAAGCGTACCAAGCAATAACGCTGCTAGGATTACTAAGAGAATACATGTTACACTCAAAGTAGTCATACTTATGTGCTTACCCTATTTAGCTTAACTGATTTAAGTCTAATTTAGCTTAATTGATTGAATATTTAATAAAAACAATGGATGCATAAATAAAACATTTAAGCTATCTAGAATGCTACAAGGTTTATCAAGAAGCTTGTCTTTATTACCATACACACTATTATGCTTAGGTACAAAAATGCTTGAATAAAGGTCCGTACACTCAATGACTCCTGCTACAGGCACTTAGGAAAAATATTCTAACTTTCAAATGTAAAAACTACAAGAGTTTAGCTACTACTATAAATTTGATGCCCATAAACACGGTTGGGAGCTCGTATTTATAGTTTTTCCTCTAGGGCTACATAGACAAGGCTCCATCAATGTAGCAAATGCTACGTCAACACAACCCCATCAACAGGGCAACACCACATAAACAAGGCCCCATTGATAGGGGTCTACCGACATGACACATTGATGCTTCAGCATAGATTCGTATAAATCATTAGGTAACTTGGAGAATGACAAAGAAGTAGTGGATTCACTTGAAGGATCACCTACTAAATCTAGCACTATTGCATGTAATATGAAACAAATTTTCTAGAGAAATTTTAGATCCACTAAAAAATCAACTTCGTTGAAGAGAGATTGGATCCATATGAAAAGCTTAAGGTCCATGTTTTTATTTTGGAGTGGTGGAACTCATAGCAAGGACATGTAGCCAACACGATACTACATCTATTAGACTATATATGTTAAGGTGCATATATATTATAATTATTTTAAGGGTCCAACACCACAAAGTCCTACCCTAGCACCACCCCCCACCCCCACCCTACCTAAAACCTCACTTCCTCCAACTTCTCCCCTTTTACCTCTCCCCCTTAGGTACAAGGGATTAGTATAGGGTTGTTGCACCTTGATAGATCCCAATTGGACCTAATACACAACTTCCAAGCATATCTAGCTTGGAAAAGAAGATTAACATAATAAAATGGAGAAAATATCCCTTATATTAAGATAATTCTCAAAATAGATATAAAATACATTAAAGATGAAAAGCCAAAATTAACTCACAAGTCTTCCAAGGATCATGGAGGCTACACTTGTCCCCTCTTAATCCTTAATTGCTCACAATGGAGCCCAAGATCAAGACAAGACACTTATAAGAGATTCTCCTAACCTCTCTCAAGTGCTGTCCCTTGCCTTTCACTCAACTTCCTTGCAGAAGCTCTCTTCACTCAAGAGCTCTCTCTCTCTCTTACCCTCTACTGGGATGTTTGGCCTTCAACATTTGCACTTTGACCCTTGGCACTATAGCACTTGGCACTGTAGCACTTGCAATGGTGAATTACATCAATATTTATAAGCAACTAGAAGGTAAAAACCCTAGAAACCTTTCCTCAACTCAACTTGAGGTTCTTTAAATGTTTCCAAAGTCTTCACACCTTCTCCCCATTTCCATCTCACTTTGGCTATTTTTTGATTTGGAACAAGCATTTTTGGAAGTTTCCTCATGCATCTGGGAGGTCTCTAGCTTCATGTAGACGTCTCCTATGAAAGCCCTACTCTTGGGAGAGACACTTACTATTTTTGGTAGACATCTTTTATGGACATTAGACATCTTTACTTGAAGGGAGACATCTTTGGAAAGACATCTATCTTTTTAGGAAGACGTCTATGTTAAAGGTGCCAAAAATAAAAATGCTTGTTTTAATGTTGAAAGCCTCAAGATTCCTCCCAACAAGTTCCCATAGACCCTAGAACCTCCTAAACTCATCAAAATAAGCCAAAAACACCTTTAAAAATGTCAAAACATCCAAGAATCATCCCCCAACAAAAGTAGCTCGAAAAGATACATAACATGTAGGGTGGAACAAGGGAATCAAAAGAGGTGTCCCCACACCAAGGATCTATACTTAGATTAATTTGTTTATATTGGTTCAATAAGATTTATCCATAATTTCCTTACACAAAAGATGCTAATGATTATATTAATCAATTTTTTAAATTAAGACTTTAGGGCTTAGATCCTTATGCAACTAATAGGAAGTCAATTATTATTAGGAAATTTGTAAGGAATTACTTAAAAGGAAATTTACTATCAAATCTCCTTTTTCTAATTATTCTAACTTACCCAAAATTTCATGTTGTTGAAGTGCTTTATTGGTTTTTATTTTATCTGATAACCATTGAAATCAAATTTAATTAGTATTCATAAGAATTAATGTACTTAGAAAAGATCTAGGTATAATTAGCATAAAAATTTGATTTACTCAAGATGGTAAATCCTTCCCTTAAACTTGACTTATACATATGCTATGTTTTATGCTAGATCATAACTCATTTGGTGGTCGGTCATGATTCATGTTGGACATGGTGCATTTTTGGTGATGATTAAGAGTTCATATTGGATCATGAATCATAATTCACTCTTACTTAGTCTACGTAAGATTAGGGTTTTCCCTTGATTTTAAATTCACCCTAGGTCATGCTTTTTTTTATACCAATTTTCCCATTCTCAAATGTTATGAAAAATGTTGAATGTATGTTATATTCAACATTATGTATATTGAACATGATAGGGAAAATATAGAAGGAAATGAAAAAGAACTTTATTAATAAAGAAATTAGAATTAAATAAGTGTATCTAGGTCATACTTTAAGAGTTCTTGGAGTTGCATTCCTTTGACATTTATCACATAGAGGCAATCCAACACTTCCATCATAGTTAGGCCTAGATGTAGCCAAAAGGGGTAGTCAAGTTCCTTCTTGTCCTACTTCACCCAAATTTATTATTCCCCATTGAAAGTTTTTTTAAAAAAAAATCTTTTTATCTATAACCATGTTTTCCATGCAAATGCTCTTACCACTAAGCTAACACCTCATTGTTATAGGGTACATATGATCTATCTATAGTTGTAATAATTCCATTAGACACTATCTTTATATAGCCTTTACATCTTAATATAGTTTATTAGGATTAATTTTGTGAGTCATTTAAGTTTTACTTTGTAATAATTTTATAAAATTAATCTAACAATTGATGAATAAAATACAATAATTCATCATTGTCATTGTTCTAATCTTATCTTAAATGATATGGGGTTCACTATAAGTTTTTATTTGCCATTCACCTTTATCAAGGGCTAAAACCTAATCTATTTACTTCATACCATGTCCTTTTTTATAATTCTCTCAAAGTGTTTCTTAGAATTATGATGTGAAAATATTTTCTAAAGAGATTCATTTTTTGATAAATAAAATACAATAATTGAACATAAAAAATTGAATAAAGTTGGATAACATGATAAGTACAATTTCCATACCACTATGTAGAATTTATTCCAAGAGTTTCTTCTCTCTTCCTCTCTATTTAAATTTTATTACCCATTTTGTTAAGGTGTTAACTCCCAAAAAGACATGTGTTTTGAGCTCTTTAAGCATAAGGAACACATAAAGTTCATAATTTTATTAAAATAAAAATTAGGACTATATTTGAGTATCATGTTGACAACTAAAGAGACATTGGTTTTAATCTCTTTGGCAATGATTAAATACTTTGCAAAAATCAAGAATCAGCTTGAAAAATGAGTGGGGAAAACTCAGCAACTCATATCATTTATCTTAAAAAGTTGGCACATGTTTTATATTTAATTCTATTATTTTATAGCTTTCTTTGTTATTTTAATTATATTTTATTTAACTTTGGTTACTTCTCCTATGAAAACTCATTTAAATGCACGATTTCTTGATTATTTTGAAGTTTTTAGTGATTAATAGCCTCCAAATCATCCAAGCTACTATTACAAGACAACTCAGGCCAAAGAAGAAAGGAAACCAGCACTTGTTGACATGGCGATTGATGGCTTTGGAAAAAATCATTCCTCTTTAAGCAAGTAAATACACAAAATTAATAGTTTTATGGAAATAAAATGACCATGGTAATCAATATCTATTAAGTGTGGAAAAATGACCATGGTAATCAACATCTATTAAGTGTGGAGATCATGATGTCTTATTAAATAGTTAAATATACCATCATCTCTATTTTAAATTAACCTATAACTTTTAATTTGATGGTTATATAAGATGTAGCAATTACACTATCCTCTTGATAACTTTTAATGACATGAGTACAACCTTAATAGTTATGCTAAAATGTACATGCACATTATGCAAGTTTCACCTCCTTATGTATCATAGTTAAATATATCATACTTATATTTTAAATCAATTCATGAATTTGATTAGATAAAATGTAAAAATGTTACCTAAAATAACAATTTAATAGTTATCATAAAAATGTATTTGCAATTTATGAACAAGTTCAGAACCTCACCTAGCCACTACCTCAAATAGAATTTTGCACCTTATCACACCATACAAGTGCATAATTTGGTTTCAAACACCATATACGTTGATGTGACCGTCAAATTCCAGGCTGGCAGTTATGTTATGTTCCCTCGCTACATTACATTGAGGATATTACCTGGAACGCAAACAAGATCACCGCCTTGATTTGCTTGACATGAATTTCGGTTGAGAATAGTCGAGAATAGTCGTATTTGCATCGCAAGATTCCAATGCTTGGATCCATTAGTTGATCTACCACCTTCTGATCACAATAAAGTGTGCTGAAAAACAACCCTGAGTTGTCGAATCAAATAATTAGATCCAGGTTTTTTTGTCCACATTTATCTTTAACCAAGTGACAATGTTCAATTTTAAGTGACATGTATGCATCAATGCACATGCTGAAGCCACTGTTAGAAACAAAAATGGCCCATGCTC
Source organism: Gnetum montanum (assembly GCA_015680685.1). NCBI lineage: Eukaryota > Viridiplantae > Streptophyta > Gnetopsida > Gnetales > Gnetaceae > Gnetum > Gnetum montanum. The sequence goes on from MNCI01002470.1 coordinate 262,511, forward strand.
CTGGACTCACTAGCCACTCTCTAATGATTTGCAAACTGAAGATTGAACCCTTATTGCTGGAGGGCAGGGCGAAAAAGTCTAGCTGCTAATGGGACCTGCACTAAATGCTAATTTAAAAAAAAAAAAACATTTCATCATCATTTCAAATAGGAGGAAGAAGGATGCGCCAAAAGCAAAAGGTTGAGAGTAAAAATGTGCAAATTAAATGTCGCGATTCATGGTGTCACCATCAAGTTAGAAGCGCAGTCACGTCAAAGCGAACTGATTAAGATTACATGACTCGCCGTCGTCTCATACGTTGAGAACTGTTGCCCGACTCCTCACTGCTGCTCCTGCCTATCAGATTCTGTGTCAGGTTTTTTCTTTTTGGTTTTTATTTGCTGCCCTTTTCATTCTCATTTACAGTAGCATTTAGCATTGTGTTGCCAGGTAACGTTTCCCTCACGTCTCATGCCTTTCCTCGCTCACCTCACCATCCGGATTGAGCGATTCTGAAACGTGGGATGATTCTTTTTCATATCGGGCCCCGCAGATAGAAACTAAAGTCGTTCTCACTTAAATCATACGCTGCTGGTGCAGACCCCGTGGAATCTGAATTTGTTTCTTACCATGACTGCAGCACCAACTCTTTTTCTGCAACCATGTGAAAGGCCGTCAAGTTAGCCCATACCTGCCGCGACCTGCTGTGAAACAACGTAAAATTGTCGCTTTAACCAGGTAAATTTATGCTGCTAGTGACTTGAAAGATGTTCAGATGGAAAGGCTGAGATTCAGCAGCCTTCCCCTTGTCTCTGTGGACAAGTAGGTAGATGAAAAGGAAAACGGATGAAAAGGAAACGACATGTAGGTAGATGAAAAGGAAACGACATGGAAGAAATTTCTTGAATAAAAACAAAAAGTAAGGAGGGCTAAAAGCCTCTGCAAGTGTCGGTGAGAATATTAACCATGATGCCACTGAAATTCAGTTTTAGTTTTGAAATTTTTATTTATGTTCAGGGAAGCTTTTTTGGATTTAAGATTTGAAGTTTTTTTTTTTATTTAAACAATTGATATAGGGACCGGTAACACAATCCCTTTACTGGTAGATGTGATTCACTGGCAAGCAGCATAGGAATTAAACCCATAACTTACCTTAACAAAACTGAGTGTTTTGATTACTGTACTACACCCTAGCTGCTAGCATCACTGTTTTTAAAACTTACCAATGAGCATCAATTCAACCAATACTCACTGAATTGGAGTTTACACAAACCTCAGGTGAATGGGTAAGATATTTATAAAAATCCTTGTTTTTTTATGAAAAATCAATAGTTTTGAAAATAATCTTTGCAACTTTTAATAGCAAGTCAAGCATTTTTTATCTAATTCTTGAAAACTCCTGAACAGATATATTTCCTGTTTAAGCCAATGATTAAATTATTGGCAAAAATATGGAATTGGCTTGAAAAATGAGCAGGAAAATCTAGGCAACTCAACTCTGATGGTTTGTCTTAAAAATTTCTTACATTTTTATATTTAATTCTATTATTTTAAAAATGTTTTTATTATATTATTTGTTTTTTATTTAACTTTAGTTACTTCTCTCACGAGAAAACTGGTTTAAATCAGCAATTTTTCCTTTATTTTTAAGTTTTTAGCTATTAATCAATCATTTGAGTCATGGTTAGTCAACTCTGGAGTGGGAGAAGAAAGTAAACTTGCCCTTAATCACCTTGCAAAAAATCATTGATTTAAACTATGCTTACCATTGCTTACTGTAATGAAACCTATGAATTGGGGTTTCTATGCCAAATATCTTAATGTTTATATCATTAATTAATATTATTCAAAAATTGATCCATTTTATAATTAAATTAATATGGGCTGGTTAGATATCTACTACTAACTTAAAATTTGAAACTAAGTTTGATTCACTTATTTAGACTTTAAAGAATTGTGGATTGAAATTTGATAGTAAATGTACAATTAAAATTTGATGAAATGTATGGAGTTAAGAAGTATCGTTGAAATGAATAGAAATCATATACACTAATTCATAAATATAGTTGGCAGCCTATGCATGGCACATACACAGTCATGCATGGTCAAGCATTGTGCTTGCCAAAAATTCGAAGTGGACCTAAAGGCATATAAACATGGTTAGACCTTTCATTATGATATTCTTCAGATATGCTCTGAATAGTTAACACATATATTTATGAATACATATGAATCGGTCTATAGTTTTTAGCCAGGGAGGGAGCCGTGTGGGGAACATTTAAAATGTGCCAATCATTAATTTCATCGGGTTTTATTGGGTTCATTCATACAAACTAATTATTTGCCATTTACACTATTCCTCTACTAGTGAATATGATACATCATTATGTGTTTGAAACGTTCTTCTTATATACTATTTATTTTATTTTTTTATGTATGCTGTACGTCACAGAATATTAACTATTATGAATTGCTTTGAAATGGGGACTGGCAGTCACAGAGTAGCTGAGTGACAAGCTTCCCAAGTCCCAACAAATGAATGCGATAGTAGGGCCTCTGATCAGGGAAGATCGAACCTCCGAACGATCAGTCCGTACGTGCACCAAATCGACAAAAGCAGTCTGAAAACAATGTCGGTTTATAGGTTTATAGCGTCATCGAAAAGAGTAGCAGTAAATTTATCAAAACACGGTTTATAGGTTTTGTATTTTTTTTAATCACAGCGTAAAACACCCAGGATGGATGCAACCTTTCCCTATAAATGTTTACGCCAGGATGGATGCAACCTCCCCTATAAATCCATCGCAAAGTAAAGCGGCTTTACGTGGATGGTATAAACTATAAAGCCAAGCCACAGATTCAGTGTTCAGAAGCCACTGTTGGTGGCAGCTGGGCGTCGAATCGTTACAAATTACATTAATTTGTGGAAGGGAATCCAGCATGGTCTGCAAAAGTTGCTGCGGAAATAAGAGTGTAAGAAAAGGCAGATGGAGTCCCGAGGAGGACATGAAACTCAGATCCCACATCACCAGATATGGAGTTGTTTGTTGGAGATTGGTACCCTTCTTGGCAGGCAATTAATTCTACCTCCATTTTTCAAGTTGATTGTTTTGCCATCATAATGGCATTTGTTTTTGGCATTGGCTTTTGGCTTTTCGTTGATATGATGGATTTTAGTTGTCAGTCACACACAACCTTTAAGATGCGCTGCGGCAGGTTTGAACAGATGTGGCAAAAGTTGCAGACTTAGATGGCTCAATTACCTCCGGCCGGGCCTCAGAACCCACCACTTTTCGTCAACAGAAATCGCCCTTATCCTGCATATGCACTCCATCGTCGGCAACAGGTATGCCTCTGTTTCTCTTGCTCTCTGATACGCTTCTTCCACAGGTGAGAATTGGGTTTCTATTATGATTTACAAGAATTAGGTTCCTATTATGTGGATTTCTATTATGATTTACAAGAATTAGGTTTCTATTATGATTTACAAGATTTGGAGTTGTTGAAGGTTAGGATAGCAGGAATTAGCAGGAATAAACAAAACTACAATTCTAAGTTCCTGAACATTGCTATTATTTTGAGATGAACAAACAGTTTTTTACATCATTGTTTGCTATGCGCTGAAAATGTACATATACCGTGTTTTTATTAGAGCGTCCAGATGTATGACAAATGGAGATGTATTGACTTTTAACAATGAAGATATTAGCATTGATTCTATGATATTTGAGCAAAAGCATTAACAGTGTATTATCCATATCAATATCATACAGAATTTAGAAGCATGCACAGTACACCATGGTACTTTGATCTGATCCTTATCGACTTTAATGAACGCTTAGATAAGCGTATGATGACTTTTCGTTGCCGTTTTTCCATTTCCTGTTTTACATTTCTAGTAATCAGTAATCAGAAGAGGCACGTATCATATTCAAATTTGAGTCATGGCAGTCTTCAACTTGGGTACTTTGACAGCGGTAACTTCTTCTTATGGGTTAAATTTTAAAATGGCTTTCAGATGCTTCCAGGAGGAATGGTTTTTCTTTTCTTTTGATTTCTCATGAAACTATGAAAGTTTTTATAAAAATTGTACTTTTTTCCTTGGCATGACTGTTATCTGTTAAGCTAATCCAGTGACCTTGTACAACACTGAAAAATAAATGCATTCTACGATGCAGGTGGTGTAAAATTGCCAAACTATTACCAGGAAGAACAGACAACCATGTCAAGAACTTCTGGAATTGTTACTTAAAACCCAGACAGCAGGTGCTGAGCAGTGGCCATGGCCATACTCCACAGCAGCAAGACCATCTTTCTTCTCCGCCCTGTCCTGCAGACAGCCATATCAACGATGTTACAGTAGAAGTAGAAGCAACTGCAGCAACAAAATTATTCCCTCCAATTGAAAGTGCACAGAATGCAGAAGGAATTCAAGAGTTGGTGGAAAGTTGCCACCACCAGCAAGAAGTAGATTTCTGGGCTGATGGTACACAGTGGAATTGCCATTGGATGAATGACACCATTCTCATTCCGTCAAGTCTGTGGGACTGCAGTGACATTGGCATTCCATTACCATGACATCACAGCACAGTAATCACATGTCATAAGTATCATCTTGTGGACAGAGAGGCTTACTGCATTCGAATAAAACGTGTCATTCCATCATTTCCACGCAGTCAGTCTCAGATCCATCTTCAACCAAGCAAAATGAGGAGCAGCTCACCGTCCTTTGCCTATGCATAAATAGATATATATATTAAATAAAGGCTTTTGTCCCTTGTGCATCAATTACAGTGTTATAAAATATGCATGAATTCACAGCCGCATATACTTCAATGATTAAATTATTGGCAAAAAATTTTAACTTGCCGTAAGGAAAACTTCTTGACCTAGGTTACTTGTTTTAAAAAGTATACTTATTTTATCTTTAATTTTATCATTTTAAAGATTTTTTCTTATAGTTAATTTGATTATTTTAAAAAAAATTATATGCAACCGTGATTAATTAAGAAATCATTTTTTTTGTTTGGACTTTCTTCACTGTAAACTCATACTGTTTGGACTTTCTTCACTGTAAACTCATGCGTATAGCGATCATAGAGTTCACCATTGACTTTTGATTGCCTAAAAATCATGGTAATTTTCAGAAACAAGCAGGACCAGATAGTACTGGACATCCAATCATTGTTGGTTTCCTCCGTTTCGATCAAATTGGGGTGACTGAATCGTCACGGGTGAGTTTACCATTTTTGCCCTCTCCCTGCATTGACGAAAACTTAAAACCTTTAAGTTAGCCGTAAAACTTTAAAGTAGCTGTAAAACTTAAAATTTTAAGGTAGCTGTATTTGCGGTGTTGAAGGAATCTTCTGTACATTTTAGGAATCCTATGTGCCGCATTCCCCGTTTCAATATCTTGGCAAGGAGAGGAATAAACACCGGTAATATCTCCTCACTTTCTTGAATTGCTGCTCTTGCCTGACTTCTAAATGATTGAATTTCTCATTATTCATTTCTTCCATCTATGTATTGAATAACACAATTTTCTTATATCAGTAATGCTTCTTGTTTACCAATTTTTAGCTTTCTGTAATATTCCTGAGCATAGACTTTCTGAAGTAAAAGTACTTTGCAAGAAGAATTATCCAAGCAAGCACGACAAGAGCAATCATAGTAGGTGCTATTGGATAAGTTTCCTTAAATTTCATTTATGCATGATACAACAGCATTCTATTCAAGATAACTGATTGGAAAGGAACAAAATTTATTTTGAATAACTGATTGGAAAGGAACAAAATTCATTATATAATTAAAGAATTTATTAGAGTGAGAAAGAAAAAGAAAATTTCTTTGGCTAATCTTTGTTAAAATCATCTTTTTTGCAATTAAGGTGAAGTGTAGTGGTTAGCCACTTATCGCTCATAAGGCAGGTTCTGAATTGGATAGTTACCTCCACTTACAAGTATGATGATAGTGAAATAGCTTTGTGGTGGGAAACTTTTATTGTAAATTATATGTAGCCTACTATGTGTGTAGGGAGTGTGCTGCCAACCCCAATTTTAATTAAAAACCTAAAAGCTATATTAAACTTTTTAAACAATATTATGGCTTAGAATATAGATTAATTTAGTTAGAACCTTTAGTTTGTTATTTGCAAGTAACAAGTTAGATCCAAGGAGTATGCTAAGCGAAGTGCTACTTGGTAATAAGCTTAGAATTTGGATTCATGAGAAAGGTCTAAATATTTTCACACTTTTGCATGTAAATTACAAGTTCTTCTTATTTGTATAAGTGTTAGGTAGCTTTACCAACTTAGTGTACTTTTCAATATAGTATCATAATAGCACTCATTAACAATGAGTTGTTAGCCTAGTGGTA
>MNCI01002470.1:269226-305722 GCA_015680685.1 Gnetum montanum
GGGTTTGATACTATCCTTGAAAACCAATTTTAAATACTTAGCCATTGATAGGTCGTGCAAGTTTTCATCACAATATTATGATATTCATCTATAATTCTTCTAAAGTATCATATTAGCTTTATGTCTTGGGGTGTACTTATACTAGTTAAGATATGCTCATATTTGTAGAGGCTTTTGAATAGTAAGGACTAATCCTTTTCCTACAACAAAGGCGAGGTTTTTCAAGATTGGTTGTAAAAGTGAAAAACTGAAAAGCCATTGAGTTTTTTCTTTAGACTCTCTCTTATATGTTGATGATTTAATGTACTTTGAATTTTTTTAATTATTACTTTTTTTTAGGGATTTAACATCTTCAAGCAAAGGCTTATAATTTAACATTTAAAAAAGCAAGTTCTAAAAAGAATCATCACCTAGAGGCTTAATGCTCATCGCACCAAGGTATCCTTCTAGGAAGGTTAGTGGATGAGCAAATGTCTAACCTCTTTCAAGTGGCTACGTTTAGGCTTAGGTCTTTCAGCTTGAAAAACAAGCACCTTATCATCACTCCAAGTGGTAGCTCTTATTTTAAAAATTAGGTTCTATTTTTAAAAAATCAAATCTAGTTAATTGAATAAATAAAAGTCAATATAAAAACTTAAAATTAAAAAAAGACATATGATGTTCATTCTTTTTTTAATGGTTTGAAAGTCAAGCTTGTAAACTTTTTAGGTTATCTTCCAAATAATTCAATTGGTCTTTGTCCCTTATTAGAAGGATGAATTTTGATAGTTTGTGTTATACTTTGATAGTTTGTGCTAAATAGTTTTTTGGTATTGTAATTACAATTCTTTATGTCACCAATTACTTAAAACAAAAATTAAAAGGAACATTAAATCCTAATTTTCAATCAACATTAAAATTGCTCTAATAAAAGAAGCTTGGCAAGGATACCTCTTATTTAGGTTACTTATTGACAACATAGTTTTTCAATCCTACCATAGATCACTGGTTCAATGATTAGTTGCAGGATTAAAAATTTTGACAACCCAACTTCATTGGCCATGACTTTTATAATAAACTTTATTTTTAAGAGGATGCTGAAATTTGAAATAATTAGAACATAGGCACACCCCAAAAATTTATAGAAGTTTATAACTTAGCGCTACTTAGGAAAATCGAACCTGCGACATGGGGAAACCAAGACCCTTACCACTAGGGTAACACCTCATTGTTTATAAGCCTTATTTTAAGAAAGATATCAATAGTTTTAGATATGATTTTTTTGACTTTTAGATGTGAGTTGATCCGACTTGCTGATTAGATCCTTACAACATTACAACATCCTGCCTCAATAGTCTCTGACGTTTTAAACACCGATTGATAAAGAAGTATGTAATTGGCCATTGGGTCAAGGGCCAACTGATTTGTTTAGGATCTGGATTTTAAATCCTATCCGATTTAAATACATGCTGGAAATTACTGCGTAATAACTCTTTATTATTTATCATTTGCTCTGTTTATCCTCTGTTTCTGGTCTCTGGACACCTCCATTTATCGTACCTAGAACAGTGTATATCCTGCTAGACACCTCCATTTAGGGTAAATATAAGCTAAGCATATAACTCGGGTAGATCAAAGCTAAGAATATACCTCTTGTTCTGAACATGAGTTGTGAGTTGTGACATATTCGGTGATTGAAAACATCGTAGAAGATGCTGTCTATTTGCTATAACTTTTATAGACACAGATTGGATATGAGGGATGACATGGTTTCTTTTGATGGCCAGCAATTTGCTGTGAAATCGTTCTCAGAGGCTACAGATACACCAGTTCTTTCTCACTGTGTCCTGGGGAGATTGAAGGGCATTCAGCTAACAATTTTGAAAAGTTTTCAACTGACTAACTTACCTAAAAAGCCCACATGCAATGTAGATATCGTTTCTGACAGGAACCATCCAAAGTTTAAACTAGATTTTGTTGAAGCTGTAGAATGACCCGCAACTATATGGTCAATCAGTAAAATAATGCTTCTTTGTACCATCATGATGCTTGTGTTTTGGAACATTGTATTTTAATTTGCAGTTATATTAAATACTATGATTTAACCCAAATTCATGCTGTTCAAACCCGGTAACAAAAGTTTTATCTTTAACTACTGCCGCAAGAAGATAAGCACCAGAGCTTTGTATTAGGCGTCCTAACAGTAAGCAAAAGTTCCTAAGATTCAAAATAAACTAAGAAATTCAACACTAAATATTGCTGCCAAGAACAGATTAAATCAATAAAATTATAACATTAAATTTTGTGGCAGAGCACTCCAGGCTCACGGCATTACATTAGTATGCAGAAGCAGAATGTCCATCGACATGCCTATCTCATCCTTACTAACCAACAGCAACAGAGAAACCTTTTACTAACCATCAGCAACAGAGAAACCTTTTACTTCTTCCATCTTCCGGGACCCAGTAAGACCAGAGCCTCCGCTGATACTAATTAAATGTAGGGATCTTTAGGACGAAATGAGGACCGTCAAATCATAATTGAATGTGTTTAATTACTGACCGTTCCATCATGTAGGTTATGGGAGATTTGTTAAAATAAGTCTTTTTATTGAAGGTGAAAGAAACAACAAAGGTGTAGACCAAAATATATGTGGTTTACTTGTATAATAGAAGGAATGACATCAAGGTGATGATTATTTAAAATTTCAATGCTCTATGATATCATCTTTAAAGCTTAAGGATTATCATTTAAGGCTCAATGCTCATCCTACCAAGGAACAAGGTAGGGTCTTAGGAGGCACTAGATGAATGAAAGCCTCTTTTGAGTAGCTATGCGCATGCTTGATTCCAAGTCTTATGATTTGAGAAACAAGCACATTACCATCACTCCAAGTGATAATTTCATCTTTTAAGGGTAGATTCTCAGATTATTCTCTTAAATGTTTTTTGCTATGTTTATTATTTAAATAACATATTAAGATTTGATACATTGTCTTAATATCTAATGGTAATGTATCAACTTCTAATAAAAGTACCATACACAGAACTTTAGTTTTAACCTTGAATTTAATTAATTGTTACTATTTTTGAAGTTTAGAATTTTTTTTCCAAAATTCTTAGTTTTATAGGTTGTACATCTCCTCTTCATTATGTAATAAGTTACCTAGATCTTTTCAATTAATACTTCCATTTGTAATTTTGAAAACATTGTAGTCCTAAAGATCTATATGTATTTACAACCTCAAGTTGTATGCTTATGGCACTCATTTTAATTTGAAGCCTAATAATTTATGCTAAGAACTACAATGTAAAGCAACTTTTAAACAATAGTGTTAAATTGAATTTCTTTCACTATTTTAATGATGAATTTCTATAAACATTAAAAAGATACAAAAATTGGAGTGAGAAAAGGGTAAACTTTTGCAATTTTTTTATGACTCAAAATTATTATAGTATTCATAAAGCCAATGATCAATGTTCAGTTTGTTGGTTCAAGGATAGTTATGTACGATGAAAGCTCAATTATTAGTTAAGTATCTACCAAAAATACTCTAGAAGAGTGATGATGGAATCTCAAGGTAACAATATGGTTTCATGAGGGAGTTCTATGGCTTAATAAATGAAATATTTAAGAGTATGATTTTTATTTTTGATTCTAAGTAAGTTTGCAAATTTATGAAACAAGTAGTATTTCAAAAACTTTAGGAAAATGTAGAAAGAAAAGAGCATTTCTACTTAAATAGTATCAAGGAAGGCCTTAATTTAAATATTAATTCCACCTTTTTACTAAACTACATTTTACTTTCTAATTTGTATGATTCTATCATATAATGAAAATTTAACCAAGACTCACATCCTCTTTAGTAATTTTTCCAAATGAACTTTCAAAATTGATTAGTGAAGAATACACTAATTGATATTTCTAAAAATATGTCACCTTTTCTTCCTAAGGCTTGATGATCAAAGCCTTAGGGAAAAACATTCACCTCAAGTAAGATTTAACCCAAAGACTAAAATTGGTTAACTACTCTACTACTAAGCCATTAGGCAAGAAGGGATTGATCTTAAATCGAAACTAAAATTTATTATATTCATAGACCCTCTAGATCTATTAGATAGGAGAAATATACATGGTATGAGTTTTGAAAACATCATTAAGAAAATTACCAAATGGTCTTCATAATATTTGAATAAATTAACCAATTTTGTAATTGTAATATCTCATCTATGTCTAATGTGCTTCAATGTAAGACATTACAAGAAAATGTGGTATTAATCTTCAATGTGATTTGTAGTACATAGTTTGCATGTTCATTCTTCCTAAGGAAGTTTGAGCCATCTACTTGTTTTAACTATTACATAATGAGATCCTATTCATGGTCTACCAATTTTGCATCGTAGTTGATGAGAAGTAGTAGCATATGAATATTTTGCCTTTGAATTAAGGCCTCTAATTTTATTTACATAAGAATGTTTTTTTTTCTTTTACATTTTTCTAAAGTTGTTGAAATGGTGCTTCTTTTACCAAATTTTGAACTTGGTTCAAATTAGAATAGAGAATTTACTCTTGAATATTATATTTATTGAGACATAGAATTTCCTCATGAGGCTTTATCATAGATTTCTATTATTAGTTTTAAAAAAACATTTATCCAATAAAGATGCAAAAGGATTATGAGTGTAGATTATAAACTAGCAAATAGCTTCAATCTTCATTAGCATCATCCTACCTAAAAAAGTATAATATCATATTATGTTTGTATCTTTACTTTAAATTTATCATGCAAAAAAGCTTTCGTATTTCTTTTATTTGTTTTCAATATTTATTTAATAAAGGGCCTCATATAATACACCCATAAATAATAGAAGCTTGAATAATGGCATGGTAAAGTTGTTTTCAAATATCCCAATATAGAATAGATTCCTTCTTAATTTTTTTTTTTCAAAATAAGGCTTTCATACCACTTGAAACTCTTTAAGTGCTACACATGTTCAATTTGTAATTACAGGAGTATTCTAGGCTAAGATATTTATGATAGGAGATTTTGTCCATATGTACAAGTCCTTTGGTAAAATTATACATCTTATTACATGTGCCACAAAACATAATATTTATTTTTTAGACATTAACTTTCATTTTTGAGTGTTGAGAAAAGGTTACTAAGAGTAATAAGCATTTGCGACAATTCTTCCATTGAATTTGAAATTAATGCAACATTATTAGCATAAAGTAAGAGTTTGTTAGGATTTCTTCTCATTGTAATTACAAATTGGGTTGATATTTTTTACATCCACTCTTCATGTTCATCAATAAAAAAAGACCAAATAAAGTAGGAGAAAAAGGGCATCATTGTTTTAACACAAAAAAAACTATTAAATAAATTTCTTTTTTGCCTATTTGTAAACTAAATGCATACTTATTTGCAAATCTTGTAGATAGCATATAGTAGATAATAGTGTGTTAGGAATTTCTAAATTTTCCAACCACCTCCATAACTTGCTTAAAATGATAGAATCATAGGCCTTAAAAAAATCTACAAAGTAGATAAAAGCTTTCTTATGTGAACCTTTTGCTCTACCAATAAGATATTTTAAAGCGATGAGATGATCTATATAGTAGAATGTTATCCCCTTAGGAAATTGCATATATTTGATTTTCTTCAACCCATTTTCCAATGATAGATTCTACAATAGTGCCCAAAAGCTTAGCAAAAATATTTCTTAATACAATTAGATTATAATTTTTTATTTTTTTTTCTTATCTCATTTTCAAAAAGGTAGGGCTACTTTATTGATGCACCATTCTTTTTCTAACCCCACTTGCATAGCTATCGGTAACTTTTTCAAGATGGCATTCCATACCAATGGTCCTCTCCATTTAAGTACTTCTCTATATAAATTATTTACATCACTAGCTTATCCTAATGATAATTTTTTATTATTTGTATTATGTCATGAAAAGAAATAAATAATGTATTATCATTATTATGAAAATATTTTATTCTATTATTGCTATAAAACGACACTTAATAAAAATAATCAATATCTTTAAGAGAAAAACCATAGTTTTTTCTTCTTTTGCTTTAAAATGAATGTACAAAATATTGGGATCTTTCTTTATTATTTCTAATAAACTATTTTATTCTTGTCTAACAAATTCCCTTAAAATTTTTAGTTTGATTCATGTTGTATACACTCAAAATTTTTGTGCATGGCAAACAATTATCTACTACGATTCCTCATTATTTGTAATGCACAATTGGCACAACTCAAATTGAATCTCATCATTTGAGAGTTTAAATAAATTGATGGCTCAAAATTCATGTTGAGGATCAAATATGCCCATTGTGCAATAGAAATAGCTTGAAGATAAACACTATAGTTTCATGCTATGTTCTATAATTGAGCACATTTCAAATTAGCATATTACATAGGTGGTATATTACCATGGGAAATATAGTTGATTTATTCCAAATGTTACTAACAACTAGTGGTAACTTAATGATGCTTTCAAAATTATAACATTTACCTTTCTAGTATGTAATAGTTAAGTAGCACAAATTAATTAAGCAATAATTTTTTAATATTATTTATATTATTTTAACTTGATAGATCATTCAATAAATGACAAGGCTTTTTATAGAGCATGACTCTACTATGAAACTTTCTGCCTAGCCCAAAAGAACATATAGTATGTCATAATAGCTCACTATTGTGATGATGCTTTAACATGACAACATACATAATAAGTGTTTTCTAGATTGAAAATTAAAATAGACAAAAGAGAGTAGGTAAAACATGTAACCATAGGTAAATAGATCATCACATGCTTAAATTTACAAACTAGGACGACACACTTTATAATCTTTCCTCTTTACCCAACTACCCAAAGCAAACCGTCCAAAGAGGGATTACTGTGGAAGCCTATGGAAGCCTAAATGCATGGCACCATGTGTCGGCCTCTTGAACAGGAGTCACATCCACGTCTTTGACATTTAGCGGCCCATCTGTTTCCGCTTCACTCATGCGTTGAATCAAATGCTTACGTCTTTGACATTTAGCGGCCCATCTTTTTCCGCTTCACTCATGCGTTGAATCAAATGCTTAGGCCCATAATATTTTCTGACACAGATGCCATCTTCTTCTTCTTCGTTTTCACTCTTCCATTTTCGTATGTGGACCATCTGTGTTTGGGCTTTAAGGGAAATGAGTGTTCTAGCGATTCAGGAAGATACAGACCTCCTGTGTTTTCAGTACGTATCATTGTCGCTTCATTAGGTTAGTTTTTGATTTTATAATACATTCAAGATTTTAGAAAAATCGCCATGCACCGAAACGAGGTTAGCTTAATCATTTGTATCTTCACGTGGAAAGGGCCGATGGAAATATGGAATCATGCGCTTTTAGGGATCGCACTGCGATGAGATAAAGAAAATGCCGTGCTTTGCGGTCTTACAGGTTCCTGCATTTTCATGGTATTAATTATCACTAATTGAGAATCTAAAGAGATAAGGAGTTTAATTAGCCGATCAATTTGGCAAAACTGTGCCACTGAGCGCAGACCACTGTAATGACTGCCGCCTGTTTTGTCAAATACATTGCGTACCAAACAGACGTAAGTTGACAACGAATGGGGATTTGACAACGAATGGGGATTTGTAAGAGCATGACATGTTCATGATTCGAAGGCTGTTTTCCTTAATCGGGTAATCGGGTAAAGGAGTGTGAAGATTTTTCTGATTCTTTGCTATTGTAATCATGCTTAATAACAACAAAAAGTTTGCATGATTTATTTTTGCTATATTTTTCATCCACGGGCTTAATAAAATTTTCAGTTTCAATTTCATTAATCTTGTAAAATTACGACGGTGTGATTCTTTGTGAGTTACTTTATAAAGATATGGCCTAAGTTTTTGACCTTTGGCTCAAGCTTGAACATTGCCCCGGGAGGCATAAGGTTAGATGCATGTAGTGTATGATTAGGCCCTCAGCGCATAGATAATCAATCCTTGGGGCATAGGGCTAAATGCGAGTAGTGTAGGATTAGTCCTGTTGTCTTGTAGTGGCATTATTTTCATCTCATTGTGTGGTGTCTTTGTACATTGTGGGTCTTCATGTACATGATGACTAGTTAACTATATCTAATGGGTGCTATGTCTTCTTAGTGGTATTGCAGGTGTTCTAAGTGTAAGGGTTAAATGCATCTAGAAGGGTTAAATGCAATTTGCACCGGTGCAACAAAACACACACATGTTAAATACCACCATGACGAGGTACAAGTTCTATGCCACATCAGACACAAGTTAAAAAAAACTTGGATAGTGGAGTGAAACGAATCATAGAAGGGATTGTCGAAATCGGGACATGAGGTAACTAACCCTGGGCGCCCAATCAATCCTGAGTGTGGGGCATGATTAATGTATCATAGCCTTTCACTCCAAAATCAAGACCAAGTCCATACCTCTGATCAGTGACATCGCATTGTTTCATCCAATGATAGCCAACCATAAGAGCATCATGACAGCAAGATGTACAATCACTTGGCATTTTGTCTAAGGGAGGAGTGAATTGGAATTTCTTTGCAGCACATTTTTCTTGATCTTTTCTTTGTTATTATTATTATTATTATTATTTTGTCTTCTTTCTTTTTCTTTTTCTTCATCTGGTAGCTTTGGCACTTTATCTTTTCCAAAAGTGTTCTAGAGAAGTTGCCAACGTTTAGGAATGGGTGCATGTCTTTCCAGTGGGACCCTCCAAAACAACATTGAGTTTCCTTATTGAGTGTTGTTATTACTTTTACTCCCATTTTTCATTAGATCTACAAGAATTTTAGTACAATCAAGCTGCATGACAACACATACACATGTCACCAAAGAGAATCCACAAGTCCCCTTGAAGTCTCACCCTAGCCATTCCCTCTTAGTCTATCATTTTTCACTCTGGGCATAATGAATACAAAGTTACTTTAAGTTTTAATGATATCAAGAATATCATCGTACCCAAAGTAGAACCTCTTATTAATAGAATGGGCGAGTGGTTGTTGTGGGCTCACTGTCCAAATAATTAATCATTCATGACTTAATAGCATAGAACAACACCTCAACCGATGAGTCACATGAGTATGTTATTCACCTTTTTGAATTTGTTCAGGAATGAGTATGTTATTCACCCTCAAAAAGGTAAAACAACAATTTGAAAAGTGAAAAACTAGAAAACAAAAATTGTAAAATCAAAGAAAAGGAAAAACATTCACTAATTTTGTTTATTAGAATGGGGGGTATCCCCCATGACTAAACCCTTGAGCATGGCTAGAATTAATAAATGGAAAATTTGGATTCATGCATGTTGGAAACATTAGGGTCTAGTCATATCCAAACCAGTGGGTGTCTTTTGATGTGGTGGTAGGAATGTACCAAAATTGGGGTTTACACACTTGATTAAAGTAGGCATAGTGGGGCAAATTATAAGATGTGGTCATTTGATAAGAAGCTGACCTATTATGGCACCTGTGATTGTAAGATGGTATGCAAGGATTGATATGTCTCCCTATGTGGTTATGTTCATTGGAAAACATGGTTTTTGGAGTGTTGATTGGTGGCCTAGATAAGGTAACAGGAGGTGTTAAGTTCGAGGGGGAAGATGCATCATAGTGCTGGACTTGTGCTGAGTTGGTGGATGTAGTGGTTTCAGAACTTTGCTGTCTCTTTCTACGGTCATGCCTAAAGAAAGGATGCTTTCAACGTTGTGGAGGACCTTCATTGCTATTGACAGTAGCAGCATAAGTAACGTTTTTGGGTTGGTGCTACGGTGCAAAACCTTCTAGTGCTATTGGTGGCAATTTAGAAGGAGATGAAGGATGAGAATATTGAGGGCAAGGAGAAGTGTAAGGAACATGAGGTGGTGATCTTTTGAGAGAGGACATGGGCTGATAGTACTCAAGAGAATGATAATGATGAGGTGAAGTAGAGGATGCTGATCCAGTTGGATTAACAGGATGCTGAACATAATTGATGAGCGACGAGGTAACCCTACGTCCAACCATACGAATACAAGCGTTTCACGCACGATTCGGTTGAATTCCAAGGACTAAGTGCTTATGCACCCTTATGGAACAAGGATGGGTTGGTTGATCATTGTCTTCCCAAGATTACCTGTATGTCATGATTGTATGGTTAAGTAAGCTTGAGGCACATGATTTTTATAGCTTTTATGTTTTTATGTCCTGCGCTAGTAGGGAAGGAGAGAGGTAACTGAGTGACTAATTTAACTTAACTACTCATTAACTAAGTTCTAACTAATCCTAACACCAGCATTTATTCTCACTTACCGTACACATCCTAAACTAGTGCAACACTACTGGGATTACCAAACACTACTCGTTACTGGGTTACCAAGCATTACATGTATGCTCGAAGTGGTCGTGCTTGTGTAATTTAATGATTTGCTTAATTGATCAAAATTAATTACTATGCTAATAACAGAAATGTAAAGTGCATAAAATAAAATAAATGCATAAGAACATAAAGTAAAAGAAATGCNCTCCTAAAAGACTTCCTTCAATTGTGCGCTTGGGCACTGTATTTATAGGCTTAGGGGCAACTACCCTAATAATTAGAGTAACTGCTCTAATAATTAGAATAATTGCTAAAGAAACTGCTAGAGTATGCACTCTAATAATTAGAATAACTACTAGAGTAACCACTAGAGTAACTACTAGAGTAACCACTCTAATAATTAGAGTAACTACTTTAATAATTAGAATAGTTGCTAGAGTAATTGTTAGAGTAACCACTCTCATCATACCCCTAGATTGAATGAAAACTCGTCCTTGAGTATAGAAGAAAAGAAACAAGTTCTTTACAAAATATTGGGAAGGTATGGGATTATTGATTAACTGACAACTGATGGTGGAATGGGATGATAAACTCAACGTGCCCAGTGAATGGATCAATAAGCATATTATAGCATTAGTGTTCATGACCATTGTGATGAACACTCATACATAAATGACATCCAAGGCTTTATTTGGTAGCTTGTAAAGAAAGAGAGAGAAAGAAAATGAAGCATGTTGTTGCCAATGCTAAGATTGCATCTTCTATTGTTTATCCATAGCCATGCCGTTAGACTTGCTCCTTTCGTAAATTCTCTAGTTCTGGTCCATCCTGAGTGCTTCCTTCAAGCCCAATCTATTATTTGTATGATCGCCATTTGTACACACAACATAGTCACAAATGAGCAAGGATAGATAAAACACAATGTAGTTTATACCTTGCCTCGATATGAAGCGCATTGGCTAAGTTGTGGTTATGGTAGAAATTGGTTCGAAGATTTATCAGAGGTGACTACCCAAGGTGTAGGGGTTAGGTGAATAGTAAAATGGAGAAATTTCAAGAATTTGTGCCAAGGCTCCCATGACTAAGAGCGAACCTCTAGTAGCTATAAGATGGAAAAACATGAGGAACAAGAAAGGTGGAAAAAATAACAATGGCAACGCCAATAAAATGGATGTCATGGATGGGGATGAAACAAGAGATGATTGATTGTAGGAAATGTTTAGGGAAAAGAACTTAACAATTGCATAAAAAAGGAATGCCAGTGGGCCCTCCCCAAAGCAGGCTCATGCCTTTTATGCCTTGACAAACCCACAAACCAAAGAGTCCATAGGCTCTAGGAATATCATTTGGAAGCAAGAGTTAAAAACTTACCCACAAGAATTTACCAAAGAAAAATAATGCATCAACCCAGAATAGACTAATAATAAAACTGGAAATGAGGTGAAAAATGGGAAGAAAGATGGAGAGGAGAGAATGGAATGGAATCTCAAGAATAAGGTTGTGTAAAGCCCCTTGTGTATTTGATGGTTAAGATGATTGAGTAGAACTTCATCCCAAATCTAGACTTAAACCAACCACATTCAGTGACCTTGCATCAATACACCTAGCTAATCCATCCTCTTAAAGCAACAAAAATGCCTTCACAAAGAGTGACCACCATCTCGAGGAGAGCAAGATGGAGAAGCAAGAAGTGAGAAAGGGCCTTAGTTAGAGGGAACCTTCAAGCATGGGTAACATGTCTTTCCAGTTTCTTAACTAGTGTTTGTAGCCCATATTGCTTTATTATGTCTAAGGGGTATGCTTTAAATTCTCACTTTTCTCCTTTCTTTTCTCTTTTTCTTTTTGTGTGAGAACCACACCATGTAAAGATTTATTTTTATTCACTCGGCTTCTTGATTTTTGAACAATGTCAGAATGGTTGAAAACCCAAGAAACAAGCGTCCAAGCACCCAAGAGAATGGCCAGTACAAATGCATTGAATCCCCCTAAGGTCACACCCTTTCCATCCTTTGAGTCTTTCCTTAGTTTGAAAAGTACCCAGCCACCAATTCATTAATAAATTTACTTAGAAAAAAGGGGACTATACAGTTCCAAGCCAAAGGAGGCCATAGAGTTGTATGGATGAGTGGATGGCGTGGACTCATTGCCTATTTTACCAAAAGAAACATACCTTAATATCAACATCATAATTCAAAGGTAAAAACCAGACATTAGCAATCAATATGATATAATTCAATCCACCATTATGAGCACTTATTGGATGATGAATAAAAGTAAATCAAGCAAATAAATAAATAGTAAAAAAATCAACAATGGTATGAAACAAAAATAAGAAAAGTTGGAAAAATGTGTAAAACAAAAATCTATAATACAAACATTCAAAAATATTTGAGGGCCTAAAATGGTTAGCATAGGTGGCCATCTCCCCCATGGCTGAGTTGGAAGGAGGAGATCTGAAATAGTGAGCAAGGTTGTCCATTAACAGAGGTAGCATGTGTATTGGTTGTCCTAAGCTCATGGAAAGGTATGGTTTATTATACGTTGACCAATAGTTTCTTGTCTGGGCTCTTAGGTTTGTATATTGTTATGGCCCTTGAAGGAAAAGTTGCATAAATAATATAAGGTCCTTCCCATAGTGTTTGAAATTTAGTACATTGTGGCACATGTGTGAGATTCTAGTAGAGAACCTTATTTGGTGGTTGATATTTAACTTTTCTAATCCTTAGGTCATGACATTGTTTATTGAATGCCTTGTGCAACTCGTTAGATGATAGGGCAGCTAGTTAGTTTTCATCTAGCAAGTTAAGGGTTACTAACAGTTGTTTCTATGCTAGATCAAGGTCAAGGTTGAGGTCACATGCCATGGATAATGTATGAAGCTCACTTTGAATGGGAAGTGTTGGTAATTTACCGTACACTAACTCATAGGGAGAGTAGCTTGTAGGGAGTTTCCATGTGGAGTAGTATGCCCAAAGAGCACCGTTCAGTTTAGTGCTCCAATCTTGCCTAAACTTGCTAATAGTTCTTGTCAATATCTTTGTAATCTTCCTATTGGTGACTTCTGCTTGACCGTTTACTTGGGGGGGGTATGGTGTAGTCAATTTATGCTCAACCCCTAAGTGTTGCATTAATTTCTGAAAATTTGCACCTGTGAAGTGGGTACCATTGTCTGAAATAAGTGCATGAGGCATACCAAACCTATTTATGATTTGTTGTTGAAAAAATTGTGCAGCTGTAGATGATGTACAATCCTTAATAGTAGCTGCTTCTGCCCATTTAGTTAGGTAATCAACAGCAACAATGATATAGGCTTTTCCATTAGACATTAGTGCAATTGGCCCCATAAAATCAATTCTTCAAATGTCAAAGGGTTCTAATGGTTGGATCCATTGTTATAGATCCTTCATTCTAGCAATCATTCCCCCATCATGTTGACAATGCTCACAAGATTGGATGAATTGATGGGCATCCCGAAACAATGTAGGCCAATAATATCCTACAAGCAAGATCTTGATGGTCGTTCATCTTCCAACGTAATGACCCCCACAAGGACCCTCATGAGCATATTGGAGAACACATAGTTTATCTATATTGGGAACACACCATTGAACCAAGCCATCGGGACACACTTTGTAAAGTTCCCCATTGATTTTCATAAAGTACTTGGCTCGGTAAAGAAACTGTTGTTTCTTCTTAAGGTTTAACTCTGATGGTATTTTTTGGGTGAGGAGATGGGTAAGAATGCTACTATATTAGTTTGTCTCCATGGGTGATTGATTATTCACTACACTAGCAAGAGGAATTCATTAGGAAAATAATCAGAAATTAGATGCTCATCCTTCTTGTTGTCCCATTGCAACCGAGATAAATGTTCAGCAACTACGTTCTTGCTGCCTTTACGATCAATCATCGTAAAATTGAACTCTTATAAGATTACAAGCCATCATATGATACAAGGGCTTACCATTGGCTTATTCATGAGGAACTAGATTGCACTATGATCTGTATGTATATATACTTTATATCCCAATACATAGTGTCTAAAATTTTCTAGTGCAAACACTACAACCATTAATTCTTTCTTTGTGGTAGTGTAGTTAAGTTGTGCACTAGCGATACTTCTACTTACACAGTGGATAAAAGAAGGATGCTTCTGGTCATCTAACTATGTAAGTGTGGCTCCTAAGGCATAGTTGGATGCGTTAGTCATGATATGAAATGGGTTGGACCAGTTAGGAGCTTGTAGAATGGGTGTTTCTACTAGCTTCTATTTCAGAGTTTGAAAAGCTAATTTGCATTCCCTGGTCCACTTGAAAGGCATGTCCTTTTTCATTAATTCCACCAATGGTTTGGCAACCTTTGAAAAGTTCTCAATAAATCTCCTATAGTAGTCAGTGTGTCTAAGAAATGAACGAATATCTTTGACAATTTCTGGTTGACGGGTAATTCCTTGGATAACTTTGATTTTCTCAAGGTCTACCTCTATCTCTATGTGTGAGATTTTGTGCCCTAGTACTATGCCCTCTTGGACCATCAAATGGATTTGTTGCTAGTTGAGCCTCAAATTATTTTCTGCACTTCTTTTTAGCACTGGCTCTAATGGGTCCAAGGCTTGATCAAAGTTTGCTCCATAGGTGGAGAAATCGTCCATAAAGACTTCAACACCATTTCATATCTGCTGTTGGAAGATGCTTAGAACTAGTTGTTAAAATGTTGTAGGGGCATTACACAAGCCAAACGATATCCATTTGTATGCAAATGTTCCCCAAGGACTGGTGAATGTAGCCTTGGCTTGGTCTTTTGGGGCAATTTGTATTTGATGGCATACACCTCTGTGGTTGCCTTTGAGGCTTCATGGAGGGGTCAGTGTAAATCCCATGTTGGCATATCCTAGGATCTATTCTAGTTAATTTGGGATATGACCAAGCGAAGGCTTTTGACCATCTATTGATTACCTTTAGCAATTCTTCTTTCTATTGAGGAGAAAGCTTAGCGTTGATAATTACTAGTTTTCCATTTTTAAGGAACGTGTATTCCATACTAGTGGGCAATGGTTTCAGCTCGAGGTGCTCCTGCTTAAATTTCTCATGGATTTCCAACTTCCCCCAATTGACATTTTCAAGGTTAAGACTTGGAAGATTGTGGTGGACTTACTCTAATGCATCTATGCTATCGATGTAATCACAAGTCAAACCCTTAGTTGGTTCCATGCATATGAGTGAACTGCTTTCTTGATCAGCTGTCAACCACTGGGCGCCTTCCTATTGGGTGGCTAATGCATATAGGCATCTTTGCATGTTGATCACTTGTGCACACTAATTACATGTAGGCAATGTTAAACTTTGCACAAACCATGATCTTTGCATGAAATTACACCCTATGTCACTGTATGCTATGCATGAAACTTTCTTCTTCTCAATCTTTTTGAATGTATTTCCTTTGATATTTCTAAGGAAAGATCATGGATTCCTAGGCATGTGTTGATGGTGCTTAGCCATGCTCTTTCCATTATGATTGGGAAGTCCCCCTTACTATTATTTACCTGAATCACTAGGAAATTAGCTAGGTACGACCATCCACAAATAGTGGTAACAATGTCTTCCACTAGTCCTAATGTGACAGTGATAGACTAGTCAGTCAATTCTAGATGGATGTTTCTCTTTTTCAATGGAGGAAGGTTCCAGGCCTTGTACATTTATTGAGAAATCAAGTTGACCCCAGAACCTGAATCCAAAAGAGTCTTGCACAACACATTTCTAGTGATTTGTAAGTATATCAGAGGACTCCCAGGATTAGAGAATTTCTTGGGAAGGTGGTCAACTTTGATCCAATCGGTGACAACACGTGTTAGCATGACCGTATGTGTTGAGTGTGGTGGTTGAGTTGAAGGAGGCTCCAAATTTTTGATTGATACTGAGGTGTCTAAGGAATCAACTGCTTGTGATTGCAAGGGCTTGGTTGGAATGTTGGTTCTAAAGAAATGTCTTTTCTTTATGTGGTTGTTAAAACCAACAGTAGGTTGAGAGTTAATAGCTCTTGTGGCATTACGTTACTACGGCTGGGTAGGGATTTCACCCTGCATAGCTAGAGAAGGTGGTAGTGGAGCTATTGGTGAAAGAGATGTGGTTGGATGAGAAGGATGATATCCTTGAAAAATATCACCCCCAGAAGAGGGAGTCCCATAATACTCGTAGGCTTGTTAGTGAGGTTGAGAAGTGATGTGACCAGTAGAGTCATGTGGGGAAATTGGCTACTGCACGTAATATCCATATGAGTCATGTTGCCAATAAGGATACTGTTGCCTTGGTGGTGGCATTCCCCATGATTGTGGATGTTACCACTATTGATATTGCTCAATCCCTTGTGGTGGAGTTCCACTTGGATAATATGTTAAGGGTTGGTAAAACTGTCTTGGGTTACCTTGGGGGTAAGGTAACCTTTGGGGTGCTTGCCGTTTGTTCAATCGTGGGTTGAGTGCATACATCCTAGACTCTTGCAGATGTGAGATTACAGGACAACATCCTTTAGGATGGTCATATTGACATATTTCACATCCACTATCATTGTCTATTTTCAACTCCACAACCTCTTCAATGATGGAAAATTTAGCCCTTACCCTTGCTACATGCATGTTCAACTTCTCTCTTTTTTCTTTTTTCTCAATCACTACCTTGCTCTCTAGACACCTCTACTATTTTAAGAATAGATTGAAATCTATTGTCTAGGGAATCCCACATTTGTTCTACCTTTGCCAATATTTCTGATGTCAACTTTTGGATAGGCAAAGTTTTCCTATTCACCATCTCTTCGAGTGGTGACTCTTCTTCATCCTCACAAAATCTTACTTCCCTCTTCTAGAGGGAAGGATCTCGATTATACTCTTCTACGCTTTCTCTCTTCTGTAGCTCACCTTCTTCCTTAGCAACTTGCTCCAATAGTCTTTGAATTTGATGGGACCTAAGCTCGGATAGTCTTCCTTGGGCATAAGTCCCAAGGGTTCTTCTTGTTTCATGCCTAAGCCCATTCACAAGATGACATAGTTCATCCCTTTGTGAATAACCATGGTCAAGAAAATGGTGTAATAGTGCATAATATTAGCCCATGGTAGCATCCAAAGGTTCATGTCCTCTTTGTTTCTAGCCTTGTATTTTCTATTGCAAGTTAGACACTCAGGAGTATGTTTGGTACTTGTCATTAAATATTTCTAACATAGTACTCCACCTATGAATGGATTCCAGTTCTAAAGACTGGTACCAGCTTTTTGCTTCTTTTACTAGTGTCTATTGAAACGACTTAAGTTTTTGCCATTCATTCTCTATATTTTGTAAGGCACACACATCATGGAATGCTTGTAAGTGATCCCCTTTCAAATCGTGGGATATTATTCATATCTAATCTCTTGATCCTACTATCTTTCTGGTGCCTTGTTGAAATTCTAATAGCCTTAGTTATGTCCAACATACCTTGAGTAGCGAGTAGGGGTTCATCATGATTTTCTCGTCTATGGCGTCTATGATGCCTATGTTATTCCCAACTCTCCCTTCTTCTATGTCATGACTCTCTAGAGTGCCCTCTCCCCTTTCCTAGCTATTTCATCTAGGACTTCCACTTTGCCTACCTTTATCCCCATGGTCTTTTTCTTTATGATTGCATTTGGACACTGAAGGAGAGGATGAAGGAGATGATGAAGGTGAAGAAGAAGGAGAACTACCATCATGACAATGTTTGCCACCTTCTCTTTGGCGCTCTTGGCCTCAATTATGATTGTGATAAAAATGTTCATCTTTATCATATGTTTGTGTTCCTTTTTCACACCCTATGTACTTGTGGGTATCAGAACTTGGGTTATGAATAGTGGAATGAAGGTGTTGATACACAAACCCTTGGCCAAAGTCAAGGGGAGGAACATTGTTGTGTGGATGACTACCTGAGGTAGGTTCACCATCCTCATTTTCGCTTAAGACATGTGGGACATCTTGCGACCAGTTACCCTTCAAAGACTTATGATGTCTCTCCTATTGCAAATCCCTTAGATATTGTGCCTCTGTGGAACAGTGTTCTCTTAATTCATGGTCTTACACAACGTATTCTGCATGTAGGTGTAGCATGCCAATTGATATGAGGGCACAAAGAAGCATGCTTGTGACTGAATGATCAGGAGGTAACACTATGTTACCTTCTAAGTCTCACCAATGCAGTTGTTCATCTTGATGAAGGATAAAAGTGAAGTTTGGTATATAATCATCGTGATGAATATATACCACTTGAACTTGTTGAGGGACTGGTAGATCAGTGTCATGTGTATTACGCTATCGATTGTTTCCTATTTTAGACCTAGGCAGTGAGGTGATTTTGTACGAAGAAGGTGACATACTTTTCTATTTAGTGTGCAATGTATTCTTATTTATTATTTTCTCAATCAACCCTAAGGGTTCGTTCCAATGATGTAAATGATTTCCTATGTTCTAAGTAGCGCATAAACAACTAAGTTCCCTGGGAATGGTGCCAATGATGAGTAGCGAGGTACCCCTATGCCCAACCATATGAATATGAGTGTTTCATGCACGATCTGGTTGAATTCCAAGGACTAAGTGCTTATGCACCCTTGTGGAACAAGGATGGGTTGGTTGATTGTTATCTTCCCAACCTTACCTGTATGTCACGATTGTATGATTAAGTAAGCTTGAGGCACATGATTTTTATAGCTTTTATGTTTTTATGTCCTAACTAGTAGGGAAGGAGAGAGGTAACTAAGTGACTAATTTAACTTAACTACTCATTAACTAAGTTCTAACTAATTGATGAGTCATGAATTGTTGGCTGCGATATCGCACCCACGATATTGTGTATGCAATATCACATACGCGATATCATAGCCTAGACACGATATCACATATGCGATATCATAGCTTATCTCCTCATCTATAAATAAGAGGTAGACAGATCTCATAGGTAGTTTTTAGAGTTTTTAGGAAGTTTAAGTTTTTAATAGTTTTTGTACAGTAGTTTTTCCTCTCAACCCTTTCTCCTAGTGCATGCCCATAGTGTGATGATTGTAATTATATGGCATCCTTATTCAAGTGTGATGTACTTGGACATGCACATGACCAGCAATAAAGATCGAGATTACTTCATCATTGCAACATCCACTTAGCTTAATTATTTAATTGTTATTGTTATTTGCTGCTTTCGTAGTTAATATCTCTCTACCTTTATCTCCTAGTAAAGAAAAATAAGTACAACTTAATCATGAGCATTTAAGTGTGACTACTTGGTAACCCAGTAGTGTACTTAGGCCATGCGCTTGGTAATCCTAGTGGTAGTCGTGCACGAGGTCCAAGATGTGTACGGATGATCAAGGAACGGATGCTCATTACACTTAGGCTAGCTTAGACTTTCTCTTTCTCTCCTAGTTTAGTTGATATTATTTTCCATTAGCCCAGGAGTAGCAATAGTATAGGAACACATCATACACCTCACTCTGGACTAAACCATACATGACAAAGCTAATACTAGTCCAGGTGGGAAGATAGCGAACTATGATCTATGAGTAACTATCTAAATACCACAACTAGCTTGTCTGTGGAGTTTGACTGGATCGTGCGTGAAATGCTCGTATTCGTATGGTTGAGTGTAGGAGTACCTTACCACTCATCATGGGCACCGTTGTCGGGGACAGTGCTAGTTATCTAGATTAGTTATATCATGCAAGGCTGCTGTATAGGAATTAATGATATATCTTTTTGGAAGAAATAATTACAAAAATTCACACACAATTGCATAACCATGCCTCTCCTACAAGACTACGATAAAGCCATATCTAGTGAGGCAATTCATTGGAGAACCAACGAATTATATGACAATGAAGATTGGAGTACGCAATCTGAGGTGGGGGTTTCTTATAAACATAAATGAAGGCAACATCGTTCCAACACATGAAAGCATAACTTACTCGATGATGATGAACCCCTATTGGCCACTACAAGCCTAACACAAATACAAGAGGCTATTCAAATCTCCCGTAGGCATCGTAAAGAGAGCTGCCTACCTAGGCTAGATTTAAATAACTTTCCCAATTTTTCAGGAGGCTATGACTTAGATGCGCAACAATATTTATGAGCCTTCTATGATGCTTGTGCATGGAACAACATTGATAATGGTTGGCAAAAACTCAAGCTCTTTCCCATGACACTTGTTGGTCAAGCAAAAGAATGGTATAGATTGTTAAAAAACCAAATTCAATACAATGTCGACCAACAATGGTAGAACTCTTTAACAAAAGATATCAAACCTACACAAGAGTTTCGGCCTTGAGGAAACAAATCCACGAGTGGAAACAAGCACAACATGAACCCTTGGACATGGCCTTAGAAGGATATAATGCACTGTTAAACAACTATCCAGGCCATGAGTTCTCCGAGGAAAGGCTAATGTACCATATCATTTATGGGCTTCGTGATGAAAAAAGAGAAATCCTAGGGATGTATGCCCAAGGTCAACTATACGAACTATGAATCCATCAATTCCAAGAGCTTATTAAGTGGGTAGTAAAAGAAGAAGGAGAAATGGCTAGATGGGAGAGTGTTGAAAAACATCAGTAGGACCAAAGTCTCAACTTAACAGAGGTCCATAATCATAAAAAGGAGAAATCAACCTATCTCAAGGAGGAAGAACCATCTTTGCCAATACAACAATCATTAAAGGAAGTTGAGGCAAAGATTGATAAGATGTTGGAATGGACGCATAAAAAGTGTGGAGAATATATCAATATTATTGGAGATAGAGTTTTGAAAACCCGAGGAGCAGGACAAAGTATCATTAGACAATTGGAAAGAAGGAATGAAGAAAATAAGAGCTCAACTGCCAATGACATGTATGAATGCAACATTTTCTTGTACGATCACCCCAAGGGCCAGTGACCAATCTTGGTACATTTATATGAGCATTGGGGAAGCATCTTACACCCAGATTTTGTATAGAGATACTGTGTTCGATCACAGTGGAAACAATCCTAGTTGTGGGGGAAGCCATCCCTAAACTGGAGACATCCTTTATATCATCCAAATCCAAAGGCTTATCTAGTTCAACATCCTGTTTCCCTGATTGAGTCAACATACTCTGTCTCTTTGCGTTATTATTCCCCTTGGTACTATCAACCCATGTGCTCAAAACAACCACTGCCTTGTGTACCTTACACTTCTCCTAAATTTCAACATTCTCATCCTTTCCATCCTTCTACATTGCTACCAACTATTCCTAATGTGTTTTTACCACAACAACAACTCCCAAATGTTACTTGTGCCACTATTATCAAAAACAGTGAGAGACCTCCTCAACATCAAAGGCATCCCTTCTTTAGACATGACTGTTGGAAGGGACAACACAGTTCCAAGGCCATTGCATTCTCCAACTCAGCATAAGTCCAACACTATGGTGCATCCTTCTCCTTGAATCCAACGCCTCATGTCACTCCATTAGGGCCACCAACTAACACTCCAACAACCATACGGCCCAATGAATATAGCCATGGAAGACGACATCCCAATCCTTGCATACCATCTTATGGTCTCAAGTATCATAGTGGGTCAACTTTTTACCTGGGAACCACATCTTACAAATTGCTCCACTATGCTTACTATAATCAGGTGTGCGAACCCCAATGGGGTAAGTATGACCAAGTTTCAATGTTTCCAACATGCAGGGATCCTCATCTTTCATTTGTTAATCCTCACCATGCTCAACCGTTTAGTTATGGACGATATCCCTCATTCTAATAATAAGCGGGATTAATAAGTATTTTTCATTTTCTTTAATTTTACAATTCTTTGTTTTTACAATTTTTTATTTTCTAGTTTTTCATTTTTCAATTTCTTTTTTATTACCTTTTTGTTTTTTTGTCTTTTTATCTTTTTATAAGTAATCTCACCTACGAATAAAACACTCATGTGACTCGTTGGTTGAGGTGTGTTCTATATTATCGAGTTTTGAGTGATCAATTATTTGGACAGTGAGCCCATTACACCCACTCATCCATTCTACAAATAAGAGGTTCTGTCGAGGGTATAGTGATATTCTTGACATTCTTAAAACTTAAAATTAATTTTAATTTTTTGTTCATTGTACCTAGAATGAAGAAGGATGGATCAAGAGGGAATGATTAGGGTGTGACATCAAGGGGACTTGAGGATTCTCTTTGGTGACGTCTGTGAGAGTTATCACCCAACGTAGTTATACTAAGATCCTTGTAGATCTAATGCAAAATGGGAGTAAGAGTAATCAAAAGGCACTCAAACATCCAATGCTATTTTAGGGGGTCCCACTAGAAAGACATGCACCCATGCTTGAAGGTTGGCAACTTCTTTGGATTCAGTAATTGAAAAAAAAAAAAAACACACACACACACACACACACACACAAAGAAAGTGCCACAAGGAAAAAATCACTCCTCCCTTGAACAAAATGCCAAGTGATCATACGCCTTGTTGTTATGGTACTTTCATGGTTGCTCATCATGGAATGAAACAATGCGGTGTCACTGATCAGGGGAATGGACTTGGTCCTGATCTTGAAATGATGGGTTAATGACATATTAATCATGCTTTATATGTAGGATTCATTATGCCTTGGGTCAGTTACCTCATGTCCCAGTCTCTACAATCCCTTCTATAGCCTATCTCATCTCGCTGTTCATGTAATTGTAGCTTGTGTCTTGTATAGCGTAGAATTCTTACCTCATTCCTATGATACTTACATGTGTGTGTTTTGTGGAACCAATGCAGATTATATTTAACCCTTCTAGTGCCTACGGACACTTTTAAGTGTGGTTACGCAAGGGCATTATAGGTTGGAACTTGCTTTGGGGAGGACCCACTTGTGTAATTTTTGTAATTTTCACTCATAACATAACTTTCACACACCATCTATTACCCTCAGCATATTTCAATGAAGTTCTTTCCCTTATTACTATCCCTCCGATTCGAATGTTTCTATTAACCATCACATATCCTTTTTCTCTCCCTTATTGATCAATTCCACACAATCATACTTATTCGTGCCTTCAGACTTAGTTGAATTGCCCTGGAACCCATTAACACTTGTCCACATGTCCTTAGTTTACATCATTAACTTCAGAAAAATATTAAAAAATTTGGTATATTTCATTGTGCCTTAACATCGATAGGCCATGATATCACGTACGCGATATCACAGCCGATGTAATATCGTGTCCCATAAAACTATATATACATGACCCCTGCACTACTTACCATCACTTTCAACTATTTATGCGGGGAAAGTCATTCAACTTTCTCTCTATGACTTGCGATTGCGCGTCCCTTGCTTTCATATCCATAACTCGCTTGCTGGTCCTCTGATTTTCATTCCATTTGAACCAACTTGAACCCAAAGTGCTTAGCTCAGTTGTGGGGGAGGGGCACATGCTGAATAACACATAAATTTTTTGAAATTTGTCATCACCTGAAGGACATTATTGAGGGTAATTAGCTATAAAATTAAGGATAAAAGTTTCAAAAAAAATTTCATCCCCTTAGTTATACCGGGAAACTAGATTTGAGAAACCACCTAAGTAAAGAGAACTCACTATTATAATCTTTTCGGAGGCATTTTAATTAACATCACATGGAGATAAAAAAATTCAATTAAGGCAAGTAGTAAGGTATAACCTAACTTTGGTAACAACCTTACTAACGATAGACCTCGTGTGATTGCAGATGGCCTAGAAACGTGGACAACAGGAAGGTCCCGCTCAAGATAGGAGTAAATGACCTAGGAGAGGTGAAGGACAAGTTCTTGCCGAATAGCATGCAGAGCAAGAGAAATAATCATTTAGTATCCATCAGGAGAACCTTGCTACTGTACAATCAAGGTAGGCAGAAGGAGGAATTGTGGTAGTGCCTAAATAGGGACAACATCTCACGTTGCCCTAGGATTGTGTTCAAGATATCCATGAAAGGTCCATATTCATTGTGGTGATTGTGGAATTAAATTTTAAATCTTTCACATAATTTGCTTTGAAGGTCATTAGGGATCACCTAAAAGGGTCCCCATTATGGCCTATCCTCTCTAAAAGCGATGCCTGGTACTTAGGGGAAACGTACCAATTTTGGCACAACAAATAATAAGGCACCGCAGTTAACATTTGTGGTGCAACTGTGGATTTCTCTGTTCAGGCCATTTCAGAAGTATTAAATCTTCTGAATACAGGGCCAAAAGTTGCTCAGTTGTCAACCCGCTTAGACCCTAATGCACGACAAGTTTGGTTGGAGAGGGCATATGGCAAGGAAGATAAGACATTTGGAGAGCTAATGATGGAAGAGAAGATCTATTTCAAAATAGGGACTTATCACTTCTTTCCGATAAAGGGCTGAAAAAGAATTTCAACATATGCGACAAGAGGATGTGTAGTGTTGATGGAAAAGGTTAATGATAACCTACCTCATCTATATTTTACGGAGATCCTAATGCGGTTTGAAGAATGGAAGATAGGGAAGCTTGCATTGCCCTTCCCTTGTCTTATCAGGAAGTTGTGCAGACGTGCTGACATCAGAGGATACACAAATGATGTCCTCCAAAAAGCCCAAAATGCCTCATACGCTGAACTGCTATAGTCACCAACCGCAAGGGAAATCACTGGTGAGATGCTAAGATTAGAACAAGAAAAAGAACAGATGACAGGGCCAACTGCAACTCAACTTGCAGGACCTAGCCAGCTTCCAAGCACAAGACCCAGCCAACAACAAGAAGCAGGGCCTAGCACGAGCCAGCAGGATCAACTGCTATTTTTGCAAGATTACAAATCGTTGATGAGCCACCTCAGGGCCATCGCGGAGACGGTCAGTTGGGGAAGTTGTGATGATGCAAATCTCTTCCATGTCATCGACGATGTCATATAGCCCACAGATTCCTTAGATCACACAAGGGGTGAGGTGTCCATCCATATAGGGGGAGAGGAGAGCACTTGGTCACAATAGATC
Organism: Gnetum montanum; assembly: GCA_015680685.1. Classification (NCBI taxonomy): domain Eukaryota; kingdom Viridiplantae; phylum Streptophyta; class Gnetopsida; order Gnetales; family Gnetaceae; genus Gnetum; species Gnetum montanum. The sequence continues at coordinate 294,535 of MNCI01002470.1, forward strand.
TTAGGGAACACCACATCCTTTCAAGTGCAATTAGAAACTGGTGAAGGGGCCACAATGGTGATCATGTATCACTAGGATGTAGCAGGAGCCACAGAAGTGGTTGCAAACCACATTAAAGAATCGTTCAATGTACCTGTTGTGCCATCGGTAGTTCTTACAGGAGCACAAAATGCTTAAACTCTTGCTGGAACCTTAATGACTCCTGTGGAACATGAGGATGTACTTGATTGATTGCTAGAAATAGGAAAAATAATGACATCCTTGTTTGACATCCCACAGGATGTTACAACAATCAAATCAGACCTCATTTCTACCAAAGGGAAGCTGGTCTTAACAAATATGAGGGCCAAGCACGCTGAAGCAAAGGTGCAAAAACTACAAAAAAGGCTCGTGAACCTACAAGTAGCACAACGGGATCCTTCGCAATACATTCTCATAGATCAACTGGACACTTTTAATATCGAGCAACTGACCAAATTATTGACAGAGAATAAAAATGTGGTAGAAGAAAAAGAGAAGGCTATTTGGGATGTCTCTACGACATAAGCACAAACTTATGCACACACCAAGGCACTCAAAGGCTTACAAGAGGAAAACAAGCAACTGGTTGTTGACAACCTTCGGTTGACCTCTGTGAAAAAACAAAAGAATGTTCTCGAAGAACATTTTTAACAGTTGCGAGAACAACTAGTTAGGGTCAACTAGGACATGAACCATTTAGCTAGGGAAAATCAAACCCTCTTGATGGAGGAGGTACGTGCCATTCGTCAGAAGACGGCTATTGAAATAAGCATGTGGTAGAATGAGGCTAAACGACATGAGAAGCTAAAGGAACATTTTCGGGACCAGGTGGGGATGTATAAATAGATCATTGAGAAGGAGATCCATATGGCCAAGGCCCACATCAATGCTCTCAGTGCCCAACATACTGACTGGTGAGCCATATTGGACACATATGCATTTTCCCACTAGGCAGAAGTTAGGAACCGAGACCTACAGATCTAGGATCTTACAGAGTACATAGAGTAGGCAAACCTGCGGTATGCCAACCTTGCCATGTTAATAGCAGGGTGCCCAAGAACAGAGCTCAAGCAACAGGTAGTCACCACCTATGTCAAATATGAAATAGAATTTGCAGAATGCAAGAAGTTATTACAAAAACTGGAGGTTGCAAATTCTGAACTTGAGGTGGTTAAAGAAAGCTGCCAGGGGCAAAAAGGTGTCACAACAGACTTGGCTCGACGGTTTGCAGATTTTCAAGAATACAGAGACAAAGCCAAAGCTTACGAGGAGGAATGATGGGTATTTGTGGTCTGGTATGTCAAAGCAAATAAAATGTTTTCGCAACTACCGTGCCCATGGGAGGTGCCGACTCTATCAAACATCAGAACATTGGCATGGACGGCACAGGATCCCCAAATTGAAGAGGAGAAACTCTAGGCCATACTTCAACGCCATCAAATCCCAAGACTTGGAGCATAAGACAAGGGAAAGGCACACATGGAGGAGCCATCGCCACTAAGAACTACATGAGTTCCACCAATTTTGAAGCTATAGGATTTTCTTTTACATTCTCTATGTTGTGTCTCAATTTTGTTCTGATTCCACACTACAGCATGAACCCATTCTCGTCAGTCAATAATCCCATACTTATCCACTTTGTAATCAATAGAGCTTGTTCTCACTTTAACTCGAGGATGAGTTTTCATTCAGTCATGGAGGTATGATGAGTTATGAATTGTTAGCTGCGATATCGTACCCATGATATCATGTACGTGATATCACGTATGCAATATCGCAGCCTAGACGTGATATCAGTAAGTACTAAAGTACTAATAGTATAGTACTAATAGTAAGAAACTGGAAATAACAGTAAGTACTATAGTATAACTATAGTATAGGCCAACATGAATCCACCCTCAATGCCTTACCTTAATAGTTTTTGCCCTCAATGCCCTACCTTAACATTTTTTGGAATTACTAGATCTTAACATTTTTTGGAATTACTAGATGGTAGAGATAGCCGCAAGTTAAAATTGCTGGGGTAAAAGTAGAGCCGGTTTGTGGTGAGGGTGAATTTGTGTTAGAGGATGGGTTGAACAAGAACCAAATTGCTGCTAAAATCAGGACAAAGTAGCACTGCTCATCCACAACAGTAGGCCAATCTGTAAGCTTTTTGTCATTTCATTTCTGGGTTACATCTGCCTCATCTGTCCACAATTAAGTTTGCTGCAATTGTGCTACCATAACTAAACTAATCATGATGTTTTTAGTTTAACATACTAGAGTTTGTGCTACCATAACTAAACTAATCATGATGTTTTTAGTTTGACATACTAGAGTTTGTGCTACCATAACTAAACTATCATGAAGTTTTTAGTTTGACATACTAGAGTTTGTTTGTTGGTTAGTTGATGGAACTTGGTAACTTTAACGTTGAAAAATTTTGGTCTCTTTTCTTTACCATTTGAACTTCGCTAAAACCATTTTGGCCTCTTATTTTTTGCCCACTTGGAAATCGCTAAAAGCAATTTTTGACGCATTATTAAATAACTTTGATATCAGGAAATGACATTGAAATGAAATATCAATTCACTCTGCGACCTTGCTTAACGATTTAGACTCCAGCATTTTCTTTACATGGCGTTAGTGAAACAAATCGCTTAGATAGATCAACCAAACTCCATGTCTTTTAATAAAATATTCACAATAAGTTTCAGTATTAAGATTTTGTCACAGAAGATGACTGTGAGAAGTGAGTGTACTCAATTTTAAGTATTCTGTTAGTATTCTATTCTAGTGTTTATTTTGGCATTATTCTAAGTTTCTAACAGTAGCTTCTGCAAGTATTCTATTCTAGTGTCTATTTTGGCATTAGCCTCTGCTAGTATTCTATTCTAGTAGTGTCTCTTTTGGCATTATTCTAAGTTTCTAACAATAGCGTAGCATTTTGATCATTCTCATGGGAAAAAAGTAGAATACCTGCACCTGTGGATCTCTTTATGGTTTTTTTCCATGATTTTTTCCCAAGGCAATCAATCACCATTTCCTTAAAACAACCCTGAAAAATCGCGGATTTAACTCATGAGAGTAGTATTACTATTACTTTTAAATCCAAACTTGCCTCGGTGAGTTTCCTGGGAAATTCTTGTACCAGGGAAAATAACTTGGAGAAATTTAAATTTTCACGCCTTTAACCTTTTTAAAATACATACATTTGGGACCCAGCTTGCGAGTCGCAAATTAATGGGGCAGCAAAAAAAGTTCGAAACTCTCAGGCAAGAGTCCCGAAACCAGACAAGTAATAAAAAATAACCGTAACCAGACAAGTGATAAAAGTTAAATAAAAAATAACTAATATAATAGAAAAAATTTTAAAATTCAAGCCGAGGCAAAAATTTTGCTAAGCATTTCTGTTTTACTCGCGTTTACCCATATAAAATTTTAAAATTCGAGCCGAGTCAAGATATTTCCCAGGTATTTAATTATTGGTTATTTGTTTTACTCCGTTTACCCATATTATAAATCTGGGCATGATTTTGGTCCAATGATTTTTCTGGTCGTTGGTTTGTACCCGTGGTTTTCTTCCCACAGGTTTGCACATGGTTTTGGTCCCATGTTTTTTTTTTCATGCTCTGCATACATGGTTTTCGATCTTTATTGGTCTTGGATATGCTAAACGAGAGTTTCTTTTCTTTTTCTTTTTCTTTAATTTGTTTGACATTGACTCTATGAATAAAAGATTTTGTTTATGTGAAATTCCTCTTTTTAATTATTCTTTGTGTCTTTTTTTTATCTTGTTCTCTTAGCTTAATTGATTTCTTCTATAAGACATCATTCCTCTAAGTCACTTCAAGTTTTCTTCTAATGTTTGTATTCTGTATTTTACTCTTATGCTAATATTCAATATCAATATTTCATGTTTCCATTACATTTCCCATTAATTTGTTGTTCATGGCTCTTTTGTATTGCCCAACATTCACCATCACATAAGATATTTGTTATGGTGTCAAATTTTCTTTTTGATTTTATTACAACACTACTATTGTCTCTCCAATTTAACCATTTGCCTCAATTCTATTTAAATATAAATATCTTAATTGCTTAGGATGTTTGGAGGATACTATATGGTAGAGAGGAAACTACTAATTTGGCCAAGAGGCCATTACCAATCATATTTCGGTAGCGCTAACTTTGTCCATAACGTTGACTAACGTTGACTTTCTCGACAGGCCATTACCAATCATATTTTGGTAACACCAACTTTGTCCATAGCGTTGACTAACGTTGACTAGCTTAGTTATATATTTATAATATATATCTATAAATTGGTCGAGAGAATCTTATTAGTTTACAAGTAAAAAGTTCTTTGAGTAAAAAAATTCACAACTTCTGGACGAAGAACAAGATTTAAAAACCCAAAATTTCATGTCTTGTGGACAAAGAACAAGAGTTATGTACCTTATTTTTCCTAAGGATGGGTTTTCTGAAAAAAAAATTTCATCAATTAGTGTATGCTCTCACCCTTGGCTGAATTTTGTTACATAAGATTGATTCCCAAACTTAAAATTACTTTATCATGGAGAAATTGGAGAGAGTTTTATGATTGATGTAACCTAGCCAATTTAGCAGCTGAACCACCTTAAAAAGCTATTTGTTTTATCTTCTCTATTATGCATTGTTGTTTTGTCTTTTTAAAAGTTTTATCTTGGGGCTTTATATTTCTACTAGTCTCTTCTAAGTGCCTTCTGTGTAGTACTAGAAATAACAAATCAAACTACAAAGACATTTTGGATTTCCTTATTTTCCTATTACTAATTAAAATTGTTGCAAATATTTTGGTGCAAAAAATTAAACATATTTCTTGATTTCTTAGATAGTTAAACAATATTGACACTATATAAGTACATCATCATCTTCACCAAAAATTTTAGTTTTTCTGACCAATCTCAATGTCCATCATTTCAAGTTGTTGTCAACCATTAGATTAGAAGTTAAAAATTTTGAGATATAGACTTGAAGATTGAGATATTTTTGATGAATTGAAAAGCCAATCACCTAACACAAGCATTTCTTGAGATGATGAATGTTGTGTATGTTATGTTAAGAAATGAATCAAGCGAAAAAAAATAAGAACATAAAAAACAAGCACATAGAACACATAGAATTTTCGTGATTCAACTAGATTGCCACTCATTCATTGCCACACTAGAGTTTCATTATATATTTTGCAGATTACAATTATAAGAGAGTTTTTGAATGTTACATAAATATGCATCAAGAAATCATTCATAATTGAAACTGGCCCATGATCCAATAATTCGGATCAGTTGCCACATGACTCCAACAATGTTCCATTTTGAGACTAATCTAAGAAAAAAAAATCTTGGAACCTTTTTTCTCCCACATACACCATCAACTCCTAGTGTGATGCCTCCTCATCACTAACCATGGAGGCCTACTAAGGTCATGTAGAGCCTCAGCTTAGCAGTTGTAACTGCCTTGGTCAACATGTCTGTAGGGTTCTTTAACCTAGGAATCTTCCTTAGCAGTAATGTTCCATCATCTATCAATGCATGGATAAGATGATACCTTAACTAAATATGTTTAGATTTGGAATGAAAAACTAGATTTCTTGCCAGATGTATGGTCCTCTAACTATTACTAAAAAACTTGCTGCTATCCTATGTCTTACCCAAATTTCGTAGAAGACCCTTCAACCAAATCATCTCCTTTTAGCTTTTGATATAGCCATATATTCTACTTCTATGGTTGAGAGAGCAACACTCTTTTGAAGTTAAGACATCCAACTCACAACAGTACTACCCATAGTGAAAGTATATTTAGTGGTGCTCCTCATGCTGTCCAAATCACCTCCCAAATTTGCATCAGAAAAACCTTATATAGTAATGCTACTCCTTTTAAAATAAAGTTTCATACCTGCAATTCCTTTCAAATATTTTAGGAGCCACTTTATGGCTTCCCAATGCTCCCTTCCTAGATCAGACATGAACTTGTTAACAACTTTCATTGCATGTGCGATGTTGAGTCTGGTATAGATCATAACATACATCAAAGTTCCAAATAAAAGGAAGAGAAAACAATGTCCCTTCAACTTCTAACCCTTCAACTTCTATACTTGTTAATCCTTTAACTTTCATAATGGTTGACCCTTCAGCTTCTATAATGCTCAACACTTCAATTTTTGTAATGGTCAATCCTTCAATTTTTGTAACGGCTAACCCTTCAACTTTTGAACCTTCAACTTCCAAAGAATCGCTGACCCTTCAACTTCTAGGAAATGATCCTTTAACTTCCAAGGAATACAAAGGAATAATAGTAATACAAAAATTGAATTCAGGTCACCATGCAAGAAAGTAGTTTTGACATCTAACTACTCTAGATGCAAATCATCAGTAGCCAAAATACTCAACACTAATCTAATGGTAGTCAGCTTTACTACAGGAGAGAGAATCTTTGTGTAGTCAATTCCTCTTTTCTATTGAAAACCATTAACTACTAACCTTGCCTTGTATTTTTTATTGCCATCATGTTCTTCCTTGACCTTGTACATCCACTTATTTTGCAATGCCCTCTTTTCTTCTGGCAACTTACTTAGTGTCCATGTCATATTCTTCTGGATTGACTTCATCTCATCTCTCATAGCCAACTCCCACTTAACACAATTTGTCACTTGCATTGCTTCATTAAAACATTTTGGTTCCTTAGCATCAATCAAAAGTAAATAATGTAACAAGGGAGAGTACCTAGCTCTGGGATTTGGTGTTCTAGTAGACCTTCTTAGTTGAGGCTCTAGTGTAATTGTTTCTGACTCAACTTTAGCTTCATATTTAGCTATCTTGTTTCCAAGATTTTCTTGAATCCTTCCAACTACATCCCTCTTAGCTATCTCTTCTAATTCAACCTTCTCACTTTCCTTTTCTTACTTCCTTGCACTGTTAGATTCTGATCCAGACCTATTCTTGTACACCACATGTTCATTAAAAGTGACATCCTTGTGTTTCATAATTTTTCTATTTTGATCATCCCAAAAATGATAACCAAAATCATCTAAACCATAACTAATAAAATAAATTTTCTTGGATTTAGGGTCAATTTTATCTTAGACATCAGAACCTAAGTGCACATATGATACACAATAAAAAAATTTTAAATGTGAGAAGTTTACTACCTTTCCTGACCGTTCCTTCTTAGGTATCTTAAAGTCTAGTGGAACCGAAGGCCCTTGATTTATGAGACAGTCTGCTATGTTGATTGCATCTACCCAAAACCTTTTTGGTAGTTTAGAAGATATCCTCATGCTTTTAGCTCTCTCATTCAAGGTCCTCTTCATTCTCTCAGGAACACCATTCTGCTCTAGTGTTCTAGGAATCATCTTAATCATTCTAATCCCATTCTTAGAATAGAAAGCCATGAACTCTAGACTATAATACTCCACTCCATTATCAGACCTCAAACACTTAACTATAAAACCACTTTGGTTCTTCACTTATGCCTTTCACCTTTTAAATGTAGAAAACACATTAGATTTGTTTTTAAGAAAATAAACCCATACCTTTCTAGTGGAATCATCAATGAATGTGTAACATAATAGCATGAGCCACAAAGGGAACTCACTGGGGTTAATCCCCATACAGCTGTATGTACAAGTTCCAACTTCTCAATCTTTGATGTTCTTCCAGTTTTTAAGAAATTGACTCTTTTCTGCTTCCCATAAATACATCCTTCACATAAACCAACATCAATAGACTTCAAGTGTGGTAATCTTCCCTATGAGGCCAGCAACTTCATTCCCTTTTCACTCATGTGACCCAACCTCTGATGCCACAATGTTGACATTGATTATGAATCAACCACTGATACCTTGTCTTTTATTTCTAAAGTGGTGTACAATGTTCCTTCCTTATTTCCTCAAGCAATGATCAGATTTCCTTTTATTATTTTCCAAGATTCACCTCCAAATAATGTATTGTATTCTTCAACATCTATTTGACCCATATAAATAAGATTTTTCCTTAAACTTGGAACATGTCTAACATTCTATAGCTTTAGTTGCTTCCCATGGGTTGTCTTAATATAAACATCACCCTTCCCCACAATGCTTAATGGCTCATCATCTACAAGATAAACCTTTCTAAAGTTCCCAGCAACATAGTTATTAGATAGTTCTTTAGAAGAAGTAGAGTGAAATGACACACTTGAATCAAGAATACAAGATTCAATACCGCTATCCACACAAAAAACTAGGGCATTAGCAATTTCTTCAGTACTTGCCTTCGTTGAATCATCATGCTGATTTTTCTTTTCTTTCTTTAGTGCCATGCATTATTTTTTGAGGTGACCTTTATAATCACAATTCCAATAGGTGATATGCTTACGATCCTTGGATTGACTTCTTCTCTTCGACTTTGATTTTTCATGGCCCTGATTCCGTCCCCACTAAAGACTTCTACCTCTGCCTTCATTACTCAAGGTAGAATCCAAAGATTCACCTAACTCTCTTCTACATATATCATCACTGAGAATTAGATCATGAAATTTGGACAACTTCAATTTTTGATCTCTTGATGAACTACTAATTATAGTCATCATTGCAGACTAGCTATTAGGCAATGATAATAATAAGATCAATACTTTGATCTCATCATCAAAGTTGATTTTCATAGAACTCAACTGACTTGTGATTACATTGAACTCATTAATGTGATCTATAATAGATGCACCTTTAGACATCCTTAGATTGAATAATCAGTGCATCAAATATACCTTGTTTGAGACGAATGGATTCTTGTACATATCTGATAAGTCCTTCATCAAATCTTGAGTAGTCTTTTCATTGATGATATTGAACACAACGTTCCATGATAATGTCAAACAAATCACCCTAAGAGCTTGGTGATGTAACATTTCGCAATCCTCTTTGCTCATATGATCTAGCTTCTTTCCCAATAGCGATTCATGCAACTTCTTCTGGTACATATAATCTTTGATCTGGATCTTCTAGAATCCAAAGTCCATCCCATCAGACTTGTCAATCCTAACTTTCCCATCCTTGAATGCCATTACTCCCATTGATCCTTTGCAAACCTTGCTCTAATACTAGTTTGTTAGGAAATGAATTAAGTGAAAAAAATAAACACATACATAATAGAAAGAATTTTTGTGGTTTAGCAAGATCACCATTCATTCACAGCTGTACTAGAGTTTCATTATATATTTTGTAGATTATAGTTACAAGAGAGTTTCAGAACATTACATAAATATGCATCAAGAAACTATCTGTAATTGAAACTAGCCCATGACCCAATAATCCGAATCAGTCACCACATGACTCCAACATGTTAATGAGATTGGTTTTAATCTTCACATAGAGCTCCATATCTTATAGTTAGAACAACCCAAAAATGTAGAAATCTATCAATGATGATGGTTCCTTTAAAATAAGGAAATTTAGCAACAATGTTTGATTGAGTGCATATAATGAGGAGACTTTTATTTAGTTATTAGAATGCATCTTATCTAGCCTTTGGATGTGAGCATGTATTTTCATTATGGATAGTGTTCCTTTAAATAAAATTGAGAACTTGGAAAAAGTTTGTCATTCATTTAATTGTCTTTTACCTTTTAGAAGTCAAGAGTACAAAGTGTATTTATGGTAGTATGATAAATAAAGTGTGTTGCTAAGATCTATGAAATTGTTTCACACTTTTAGATAGTATTGAAAACTCTTTTATTAATTGATATTTAAATGTCTCAATTATGGATTTAGGAAATGAATTGATTGTAAAAGCTAACCTAATTAACACTTGGGTAGATTTTATGTTAGAAATAGCAATGCTAACACACAATAGTTTACTTAAAAAGTAAAATATAAGTGTCAATATTGATAATTAGAAAAAGTCATTAATTGTTAAATATTGGTAATTATTAAAGCTTTTAAAGATAACTATTGAAATATCTAAAAGAGTTTTTGGAATGTCTAAAATATACTTAAAGATGTTCCATGAGATATCATCAAATAGATTTAGAAATAGCTCAATAAATTAATGATATAATAAACTAAGAAAAATTATTACCTTAAACTACAATTTAATGCCTACACATATTTAAGCTCAAAATACTCAACAATATTTTGCTTTTAAGCTTGAAAAAAAATGTTACATAGTTGATGGGATGCAATAGTGCATCCCCCGTGATATTGCATACGCGATATTGTGTCTTCCCTGCGATATCGCGTACGCGATATCGCAGTCCACCGCAATGTCTATAAATAAGAAGCAGCTCTCCCTTGTTTTGGCATTAGTTTAGATTGTAGTGAAACTCTGGCAATTTGATCCCTCCAGAGTTAAATTATTTTTCCAGTGTCTGCCCGCAGTGTGGTGAATGTAATTGTACGACATTCTTTATTTGAGGGTGACGTACTTGGACGTGCAAATGACTGGCAATAAAGATCAAGATTACTTCATCATTGCAGCATTCAATTAGTTATTTATTTATTTGTTTATTTAATTGTTATTTACTATTTTCTCTCTCACCCTTAAAATTCTAGAACGTGGAATGAGTACGACTTGATTACGAGCATTTAAGTGTGACTACTTGGTATCCCAGTGGCGTACCTAGGATTTGCGCTTGGTAATCCTAGTGGTAGTCGTGCACGAGGTCCAAGATGTGTACGGTTGATCAAGGAATCAGTTGCTCATTGCACTTAGGCTAGATTAGATTCTCTTACCCTTTCCCTCATAACTTAGCTTAGTTAATATTATTTTCCACGGAGTAGCATTAGGTTAGAACACATCATACACCTCACTCTAGACTAAACCATACATGACAAAGATAATACTAGTCCAGGTGGGAAGACAGCGAACTGCGACCTAAGGATAACTATCTAGGTGTCACAACTAGTCCATCTGTGGAGTTCAACTGGATCGCGTGTGAGAACACTCGTATTTGTATGGTTGAGTGTAGGGGTACCTCATCACTCATCATTGGCACCGTTGCCAGGGACAATGCTAGTTATCTAGATTAGTTATATCATACAAGGTCGCTGTATAGGACTTAATGATATATCTCTTAGAAAGAAGTAACTATAAAAAGTCACATAAATTCACACACAACAATGCCTCTCCTACAAGAACACGATAACACCACACTTAGTGAGGAAGTTCAT
>MNCI01002470.1:306994-337318 GCA_015680685.1 Gnetum montanum
CGTAGGAAGGGACAACACAATTTCGAGGCCACTGCATCTTCCAACTCAGCACAAGTCCCACACTATGGTGCACCCTTACCTTCGAACCTAATGCCTTATGTAACTTCATCAGGGCCACCAACTAACACTCCAACAATCATACGGCCTAATGAACACAACCATCGGAGGCATCATCCTAATCCTTGCATACCATCTAACGGTCCCAAATATCATAGTGGGTCAACTCGTTATCCAGGAACTACATCGTATAAAGTGCCCCACTATGCTTACTATAATCAAGTGTGTGAACCCTGAGGGGATAAATATAGACCGGTTCTAATACTTCCAACATGCAAGGATCCTTATCTTTCATTTATTAATCCTTGCCATACTCAATTGATTAGTTATGGGGAATATCCCCCATTTTACTAATAAGCAAGATTAATAAATATTTTTCATTTTCTTTAATTTTACAAATTTTTGTTTTCCAGTTTTTCATTTTTCAACTTTTTTGTTTTATCTTTTTACCTTTTTATGTTTTTATCTTTTTATGCTTTTGTAAGTAATCTCATCTATGAATAAAAAAGTCATGTGGATCGTTGGTTGAGGTGTGTTTTATGTTATTAAGTCATGAATGATCAATTATTTGGATAGTGAGTCCATTACACCCACTCATCGACTCTACAAATAAGAGGTTCTGTTCAAGGATATAGTGATATTCTTGACATTCTTAAAACTTAAAATTAATTTTGTGTTCATTGTACCCAAAATGAAGAAGGACAGACTAAGAGGGAATGATTAGGGTGTGACATCAATGGGACTTGTGAATTCTCTTTGGTGACATCTGTGGGAGTTATCATGCAATGTGGTTGTACTAAGATCCTTGTAGATCTAATGAAAAATGGGAGTAAGAGTAATCAAAAGGGCACTTGAAAATCAAATGCTGTTCTAGGGGGTCCCACTAGAAAGACATGCACCCATGCCTAAAGGTTGGCGGCTTCTTTGGATTCAGTAAAGTTCAAAAAATAGAAAAAAAAAACAAAGTGCCATAAAACAAAAATCACTCCTCCCTTGTACTAAACGCCAAGGATCATATGCCTTGTTGTTATGGTACTCTCATAATTGTTCATCATGGGATGAAACAATGCGATGTCACTGATTAGAGGAATGGACTTGGTCCTGATCTTGGAACGATGGGTTAATGATACATTAATCATGCTTTACACGCAGGATTCACTGTGCCCTGGGTCAGTTAGCTCATGTCCCAATCTCTATGATCCTTTCTATAGTTCATCTCATCTCACTGTTCATGTAATTGTAGCTCATGTCCCATGTAGCATAGAATTTTCATCTCATTCTAGTGATATTACATGTGTGTGTTTTGTGGAGTTAGTGCGGATTACCTTTAACCCTTCTAGTGCCCAAGGATACTTTAAGTGTGGTTACACAAGGGCATAATAGGTTGAAACCTGCTTTGGGGAGGACCCACTTGTGTAATTTTTCATAATCTTCACTGATTCTCTAGCTCAAACACAAAATTTCTTACCCTCAGCTTAATTTTTCAATTGATTTTCTTTCCCTACTATTATTTCTCTAAATTTTAACGTTCCAATGTACCATTACATTCCCTTTTTTCGTAACCTCCAAATTTTTATTGCTAAAGTTCACATCATTATCATTAAGAGTGCCTCTCGAATCAATGAAATTACCCTAGGATATCTTAATACTTGCCCATGTCCTCAATTTCCAACATTAATTTCATGAAAATCATTAAAAATTCAGTATTTTTCATGTGTCTGACATCACTAGGGATGAGATATCGTGTACATGATATCGCATCCCACGTGATATCGCGTACGTGATGTACCATATGCGATATCACGTTCTATTTACCTATAAATAGGAACCCTCGCTGCAACACTTAGCATCATTTTGCCATTCACACGGGGGGAGTTTTTGAAATTTTTCTCTATGACCTGCGATTGCATGACCCTTGCTTTTTCACTTATATCTCGCTCACTGGTGCTCTGATTTTCATTCCGTTTGAACCTGCTTGAACCCGGAGTGTTCAGTTTAGTTGTGGGGGAGAGAGAGACACTTGTCGAAAAGTGCCTAACTTTTTTGAAATTTATCATTGCTAAAAGGACATCAATTAGGGTAATTAACACTAATACTTAGAATAATTATGCCAAAAATCATATGACCTTAGGTACACTGGGAGATTAAAATAAAAACCACCTAAGTCACAAGACCCATTATTACAATTTTTGGGCACGATCACATGTTCTAGCATAAGATCTTTAATTAAGGCAAGTAGTAAGGTATAACTTGACTTTAAAAATAACCTTACTAACACTTGATCCTTGTGATTACAGAATGCCCCCGAAACGTGCACAACCAGAGGGTCCTGTTCAAGGTGGAGCAAAACAATCTCAGAGAGGTGGAAGACAAGGCCCTACCGAACAACATAAAAAATAGGAGGTGTAATCATTCGGCATCCATCAAGAAGAACCTCCTACTAGATGGTCCAGGCAGGCAGAAGGAGGTGATGCTGCTATGCTTGAACTGGGACAACAACTCACATTGCCCCTGGAGTGTGCTCAGGCTATCCATGAGAAGTTCACATTCACTGCGGTGATTGTGGAGCTAAACTTCGAATCTTTTGCAGAGTTCGCTCCTGAGGCTATTAGGGATCACCTCAAGGGATCTCCCTTATGGCCTATCCTCTTTGAAAGTGGTGCCTGGTACTTAGGTGAAACGTACCAGTTCTGGCACAATAGGGAGCAAGGCACCATGGTTAACATTTGTGGTATGACAATTGATTTCTCTGCATAGGCTATTTTGGAAGTGTTAAACCTTCTAAACACAGGGCCTCATGTTGCTCGGTTATCTACCCATTTAAACCCTGATGTGCGAAAGGATTGGTTAGAGAAGGCTTATGGCAGGGACCCCCCCCTTGGAGAATTAACAATGGAAGAGAGAGTTTATTTCAAAATTGGAACCTATCACCTCTTCCCCACAAAAGACTTGAAAAGAATATCCACGTATGCGGCCAGAGGATGTGCAGTGTTGATGGGAAAGGTTAACGCTAACCTTTCCCATCTATATTTGATGGAGATCCTAAGGCAATTTGAAGAACGGAAGTTAGGGAAGATGGCATTGCCCTTCCCTTGTCTTATCAGAAAACTATGCCAACGGGCTAGTATTCGGAGGTACACTAATGACATCCTCCGAAAAGCCCAGAATGCTTCTTATGCTAAATTACTAAAGGAACAAGCTCAAAGAAAGAGCACTGGTGAAGAGCTGAGGCTAGATGAAGATGAAGAATAGATGACTGGACCACCTGCAACTCAACTTGTAGGACCGAGTCAACCTCTAGCCACGGGTCCCAGCCAACAACAAGAAGCAGGGCCTAGCACAGGTTAGGATCAACTGCCATCATCGCAAGACTATAGACCATCGATGAGCCATCTTATGGCCATAGCTAAGACGGTTAGTTGGGGAAGTCGTGATGACGCAAATCTCTTCCACGTCATTGATGATGTCGATTAGCCTACAGTTTCAATGGATTGAACTAGGGATGAATTATCAATTCAAATAGGAGGAGGATGGTCGCAAAAGGTCTCAGGAAATGTGACATCTTTTCAAGTGTAGTTAGAGACTGGTAAAGGGGTCACTATGGTGGTCATGCAATACCAGGATGCCACGGGAGCTACTGAAGTGGTCGTTGATCACATCAAGGAATCTTTCAATGTACCTATTGTGCCACCGATAGATCTCTCAGGAGCACGAAATGCTCAAACTCTTGCCGAAACCTCAATGACTCCTGCAGAACATGAGGATGCACTTGACAAATTGCTTCAAACAGGGCAAGTAATGACGTCCCTGTTTGACATCCCCCAACATGTAATATCAATTCAATTAGACCTCATTTCCACAAAGGGAAAGCTAGTCATATTCAAAGTGAGGGTTGAGCATGCTGAAGCGGAAGTGCAGAAATTACAAGAGCAGCTCATGGCCTTATAAGCAGCATAGCGGGATGCTCTACAATTTGTTCCCGTAGACCAGCTAGAAAATTTTAGAATGGAGTAGCTAACAAAATTAATAGTAGAGAATAAGAAGGTGGTAGGTGAAAAGGAGACGGCTGTTTGGGATGCCTCCGCATCACAAGCGCAAACCCATGCACATCTTAAGGCTCTCAAGGCCTTAGAAGAAGAGAATAAGCAGTTGGTTGCAGATAACCTGCAGTTGACCTCTATAGAGAAATAGAAGAATTTTCTTGATGAATACTTTCATCAGCTATGAGAAAAATTCATTTGGGTCAACCGAGATGTAAGGCGTTTAGCCAGAGAAAACTGAACCCTCTTAATAAAGGAGGTACACGCTATTCAACAAAAATCAGCAATAGAGATAAGCGCGTGGCAGAATAAGGGTAAACGACACGAGAAGCTGAAGGAGCATTTCCATGATCAGGTGGGGATGTATAAAAAAATCCTAGAGAACGATATCCATATGGCCAAGGCTCTAATCAACACTATTAGTGCTCAACACACTAATTGGAGGGCCATATTGGACAACTACGCCTTCACCCATCAAGCAAAAGTTAAGAACTAAGACCTACAGATCCAGGACTTAATAGAATACATGGAGTTGGCAAACCTTAGATATGCCAACCTTTCCATGTTAACAACAAGGTGCCCGAGGTTAGAGCTTGAGCAGTAGCTAGCTTCCACCCATATCAAATATGAAGCAGAATTTGTAGAGCGCAAGAAGTTGGTCGAGAAACTAGATGTCACAAATTCTAAACTTGAGGTGGTAAAAGCAAGCCACCAAGGGAAAAAAGATGTAGCAACCAACTTGGGTCGACAGCTAACAGATGTTCACAAATGCAAAGATAAAGCCAGAGCCTATGAAGAGGAATGACGGGTGTTCGTGGCATGGTATGTCAAAGCCAACCAGATGTTCCTGCAACTACCCTATCCATGGGAGGTGCCAACTCCATCAAATATAGAAACACTCACATGGATGACACAAGATCCTTGGACCAAAGAGGATAAGCTTCAAGCCATACTTCAACGCCATCAAGCTTCAAAGCCTGGAGCACATGACAAAGCAAAAGCACCCATGGAGGAGCCACCACCACCAGGAACTACATGAGTTCCATTTTTTGTAGTTGTAGCATTGTTTTTGTGTTGTGTCTTCCCACACTGTGACATTGTTTCATTTCATTTTTTCCAGTTAATAATCCCATACCTATCCACTGTGTAATAAATGGAGCTTGTTCTCTTTGTAACCTAAGGAAGAGTTTTTATTCAATCATGGGGGTATGATGGAAAGCGATATTGCATGGGCCATGATATTGTGTACGCGATATCGTGTTCGTGCGATATTGCATCCCTCGTGATATCGCGTACGCAATATCACGTCTTCCTTGCGATATTGCGTACGCGATATCATAGTCCATCACAATGTCTATAAATAAGAAGCAGCTCTCCCTTGTTTCGGCATTAGTTTAGATTGTAGTGAAACTCTGGCAGTTTGATCCCTCTAGAGTTAGATTATTTTTATAGTGTTTGCCCGCAGTGTGGTGAATGTAATTGTACAGAATTATTTATTTGAATGTGACATACTTGGATGTGCACATGACTAGAAATAAAGATCGAGATTACTTCATCATTGTAGCACTCACTTTGTTATTTATTTATTTGTTTATTTAATTGTTATTTACTATTTTCTTTCTCACCCTTAAACTCCTATAACGTGGAATCAGTACAGCTTGATTACGAGCATTTAAGTGTGACTACTTGGTATCCTAGTGGCGTACCTAGGATTTGCACTTGGTAATCCTAGTGGTAGTCATGCATAAGGTCCAAGATGTGTACGGTTGATCAAGGAATCAGCTACTCATCGCACTTAAGCTAGATTAGATTCTCTTACCCTTTCCCTCCTAGCTTAGCTTAGTTAATATTATTTTCCACGGAGTAGCATTAGGTTAGAACACATCATACACCTCACTCTAGACTAAACCATACATGACAAAGATAATACTAGTCCAGGTGGGAAGACAGCGAACTATGACCTAAGGATAATTGTCTAGGTGTCACAACTAGTTTGTCTATGGAGTTCGACCGAATCGCACATGAGAACGCTCGTATTCATATGGTTGAGTGTAGGGGTACCTCGCCACTCATTAATAGTAATCAAATAAAACTTAGAATAACAATAAAACACATCACAACATATCATAGGATAATTGATCATCATCAAAGTTCTTAACTATATTTAAATAAGGCACAAACAAACACAGAACATATAGTCTAGTTCTCATATCAAGTTAAAGCATCATAGTCATTAATATCTCACCAAATAAGAATGATGGTAGGTCAAAACCACAAACAAAAACATAACAAAGTAGAAAATAGACTAAACATAGGCATACATTTTTTTTGACAAAACAACTCAACCCAAAATAAACACAAGAACATCTATTTTAGTAAAAATAATCAACAACAAAGCATCAAGGCCTCTATTCGTCATAAAATGATGGATTGAAGGAACATCATAAGCTTAAAGAAAAGGTAATTAATCAACCACTACAGTTAGTCAAACATCTCAAAGAGAAAGCATAATATAAAGAAATCAAGGAAAATATGATAGGAAAGATTTAGTCAACCACAAAGATCATAGATAACAAAGACTACGACCATGAAAAAGTGATTTTCAACAAATAGCAAGAATTTTAATCAAGTTGACAAAAACCTAGCATAAATAAGAACAAAGAAGAATAGAGCACTATCAAACATCTAGGTTAGATTAGAAGCAAAAAGAAGTATTAAACTATAGAGAGCACATGAAAATTTCAAAAAGTTAAGCGCAAATCATATCTAGGAAATAGTAAAAATACCTAGAACAAGTAAGGTGAATACCATTGGCATTCCAACCATGAGAAGAAAGAAGAAGCTAAACTAAAGAAGATATTAAAATCTTCTACATCACTCAAGTTCTTCTAGGTGAACTCCATCCTTCACAAATAAATTTGAATGTAGTGTTAGACTCATCTTCTAAGCATGATTCTTATGAATGAATGCATGAATTAATTGGATATGCTTTTTATGATTGATGAGCAGTGGGTACCCCCTACAACCAACCATATGAATTACAAGCATTCACACATGATCCGATTGAATTCCATGGATGGAACTAGTGGTGACATCTAGATCATTATGTCTTGATCGCAATTTGCTATCTTCCCACTTCTCCTAGCGGTATTTTTGTCATGTATGATTTAGTCCAAAGTGAGGCATATGATAATTGATGTTCTTGTAGCCTTATGTTACTGCTAAAGATAATAGAGAAATTAATTATTTAATCTAATTGACAATAGAAAGTAAAGTCTAAACTAGCCTACGGGTGATGAGTGTCTATTCCTAGCTTGCCATACATGTTCTAAACTCATGTATCCACTATTTTGATTACTAAGTGCTATGCTACAAAGTGAACCAAGCAATAATGCTATTGGGTTTACCAAGTGAATATGTGCTTATGCTTGAAATTGGTCACACTCATTCCTCCAATTCATTAATATGCATTGACATGTAAATATTAACTAAGTATATGAAAAGTAAATTGCATGGAAAGTAAATATAATCTAAGTCAAAGTGTTGCAAGGAATAAGAATCAATCTCAATCTTATTGTCATTCATTGAATGTGTCTAGGTACATTGCCACATGAATAAGATGACATATAACTAACTCATATCCACACTATAGGCACTTAATGAATATTCTCTAAGATCATAAAATAAAACTACAAGAGTTTGGCTACTCTATTGGCAAAAGAATGCAATCATGCACCCAAGTGTTATATTTATAGGTTAACATGCATCCCATGATATCAGATATTCGACATCACTTCTTGGGCCCCAATATTAGGTATCCAATATCGAAGATAAACAAAATACACTTTATCATACCCCCACAACTAAATGAAATCTTGTTCTCAAGTGAACAAAAGGAGGAACAAGTCCCTTACAAAATATTAAGTAGGTATGGGATTATTTACTAATGCTAACTATTGACTGACTCTAAGTGCCACATTATAAAATTTTATTCAAGTGGATGCATACAAAATAACAAAGTAACAAAAAGATTGAATAGACAATGAAGATTACAAAATTTACAAAGGTCTTTAAAAATCTACTAAAGATGATTATTCTTGTTGTTGCTAATAGTGGCAGACTTCCAAATTTGATTGTTATGTTGATGCTTCTCTTGTTATGTAGAACATTCTTGAAGGATAAACTAAAATTTCTTTTCATCATCTCATGAATCTACCAAACATGTGATGTTTGAGATGCTATCTTATATGTGCTACGATTTGTCCATGGGAATATCCTCGGTTTTCCCCCTCTTGGCTTCGTTTTTATGCCTAGTAACCTTCTTCCTTAGGCATTACTTTTAGCATCACTTGTAGTCACCAAAGGATCAACATTAGTTTTTGTAAATTTTTCCTTAATAATTAACCCTTTTTAGATTCATTAGTTTGCATTTTAAGCATAAGGTGATGACAACGTACTATGCCTAAGGCTATGAGGTAACTAAAATCATTAAGCTATTCATCTTATTTTGGTTAATTACTATTAGTTACTAGAATGTTTAAAAATAGGATAGAAATTTTTTTAAAAATTTCAAAAAATTTCAAAGATCACAAGTTTTTGAGTAATTGAAACCAATGGTCTGATTTAGAAGATTACCAAGAAATATTAATGGATATGAAAATAGAAAAGTAGGAAAAATGTATGAAATAAATGAGAATTAGTCCCAGAATTATGCGTAAATTCAGAGAAACCATCACTGATGTTCTGGAAGATGTGAAGGTTAGTTAAAAGCCATGATCAACAAAAGTTATGCAAGTGAGTCCTCCCCAAACTAGGCTACTATCATAATACCCTTGCGTAACCACTTTTATAGATGTTCATGGGCATCTTAGAAGTTAAATATAGATCATGTCTTTGTTCCAAACAACACACAACTTCCATGGTGGGGATGTTGCACTATACTACACAAATCCAAAAGGCTCATAATTGCATGCAATAGTGAGGTGAATAATGGGATGAGCAAGGATTGTAGAGATTAGGATGTAAGATACTTGACCATGTCCACAATATGCTCTTATGAAAAATGTGATTAAAATGATCAGCATACCTATCTATCCAAGTTCAGATGAAGTCCATATCATGAATAGTGACCTCACATTGATGTGTTTCGTCCTTCCAACCACCATGAGTCCAAAACTACCTCAAAGAATAATCATCACTCCAAAAAGAGAAGAAAAGTGAAGATGCAAGGAAGGGCCTTAGTTAAGGGGATGCCTTTAGGCATGGGTAACATGTCTTTCCAGCTCCATAACTAGTGCTCATATCCCATTATTATATCTAAGGGACGTGCTTTGAATTTCCATTATTGTTTTTTTTTTGGTTTTTTTATTTTTCTTTTTTTTTTCATTTTATATTATATATATTTTTTGAATTTTTTTTTATTTTTTGAACTAGAAATCACATCATGTAAAGATAGAGCTTCCTCTTTATTGGTTGATGGAGGAGTGATGATACGTTCCAAGAGGAGTCATAAACCACATGAAGAAAGCTAAGAAGAGAACTCAACAAATCCTCTTGAGGTCACACCCTTTGCCATTCCCACTTGGTCATTCCCTCTTTCTTCAAGATACAATGATCATTCATTAATTTAGTTTCATGAAAGAAGAACTAAATTATTTCCATGAAAAAGATCTTTTATTTAGAGAACTGGAGGGATGGATGAGGTGATCTCACTGCTTTACACAATTACTTACCAAATCATCTTGATAGCATAGCACAAAAAACCAACACATAGCATTGACTTCTACATCATGACTTGACAATTTTATTAATGAAAACTTAAACAACATGCATAAACATACAGAAAATTACTTAACGAAAGAGAAAAATATAAAGAGAAGAAAAATATTAATAAATGGAAAACATATGAAGAATAAGGAAATTTTGAAAGAAATAGGAAAATAATAAAAAATTGTAAAACAAAAAAAATATGAAAAGCACTTATTAGTTCTTGAAATGGGATGGAGCATCTTTGCCATGACTAATCTTATGACTGGACATTCAAAAGATGGAGTGCATAATCCCTTGGTTATACACGATTGGTTTCCCATCTATCATTGCTATTGATTTAATTAATCATGTGGTAGCTCATCTAACATTGGTGATAGTTTCGTTTGGATCATTCAGAAACATATCTTCATCTAGACTTGAAGGTGTTTCCATTTTCAGAGGTCCATATGTATTTGCTTCTTCTTCTTGATTTTCTATTTTAATTCCCAAGTCTTTGTGTTTATTATCCTTTTTTGGTGTATAATCAAAGTGTAAGATATATGTGTCTAAGTCCTTTGTTTGGTTCATTTTCTCAAGTTTAGAATTAATAAGTGGATCAGTTATTTCCATGCATCTTTGGAATAGTTTTATATTCTCATTTTCAAATCACTAGGTGTCTTCTAGTTTAGTGACTATTGCATAGACTAGTTTTTGCTCACACACTTGTTACTTACCTTTATTGTGGGTTGTGTTAATATTTTGAATTTCTAGGCCACAATTGCATTCTTTACTATTAGTGATGCATGGATTTTTCTATTTCTACATAGTGAAAGGTTTATCATTTATGTCTTGTGCTGGAGTGGTGATGGTTGTTCGCTTTTGCATATGATCAAAAGACATTATTTTGGAGAGGAAGGGTGTTACACCAGACTGGTCTTGTTCTAATTTAGATGTGATTAGGTCCATAAGTTTTATGTCCATGTGAGGCAATTATCCTAAATAAAGGACATTTTTGAGGTTTTGGTTAAGATCAACTAGCAGTATCATTTCCATGTATGCTCATAGCACAAGTGACATTTTTTCATTGATGTTGTGGTGTAGAACCTTCTTGTGTTGTTGGCAGTGACATATGATGGAGGGAAGTATAGGAATATTGAGTATATGATGAAGGATAAGAGATGTGAGGTGGTGATCCTTTAGAAGATGTTGTAGGTTGATGATACTTAGGAGAGTGGTAATAGTGATTTGAGGTAGAGGAAGTGGAACTAGTCAAGAAAACAAGTTGTTAAACATAATATCCATACGAGTCCAGTTGGTAGTAAGGGTATTGTTGGATTAATGATGGCCTCCCCCATGACTATGGGTTTTTCCACTCACTTTCAATGTTTTGTAAGATGTAGGCATCATGGAGGGCTTGTAAATTTTGTTGTGGATTAGAATTATAGGCTCCCACAACTTTAGAGAGGTTATTCATATCAAGCCTTTTGATGTGAGTTTTTCCTTGATGCTTGTGGGGTAGTTTAATTACCTTTGTAATTTGGATTGTGCTCTTATTGGCCAACAAGGGTCACCATCATCAAACATGTCATGGTAAAAATTTTATCTTTATCTCGACCCCATAGTGGAGCTCTATCTCTATACTTACATTAATCTTTGTTAGAACTAGACATTGAAGAGGAAGAAGAAGATGAGGAATTGGGAGAATCACCATGACTTCTATAGTTTTCCCCATGGTCCCTTGATTTATCTTTTCTAGGTTTTAGGTCCTAGGCCTTGAGGCCCTTCTTGATCTAGGACTTACTCCATATCCTCTAGGATTATTTGCCTTAGGTGAATATAGTCCTTGAGTGTAGTAAGGATGTTCATGAACATATGAAACCCTTGCATGAGGCTAGTCACTCCAATTTTCTTTAATATATATCTCATTAGTTCTGTAATGAATGTTCTCTTCATATGATGCATTATCACATCTATGTGAAAGAGACATTGGTTTTAGTTAATGATGTGTGTGACTTAATATTTTCTGAAAGATAAATCATTAATGTGTTTATAATGATTGTGTATAATATAACTAATCTAGATAATTAGCACCATCCCCAGCAACAATGCCAATGATGAGCAACAGGTACACCTTATGCCCAATGATATGAATCACAAGTGTTCACACATGATTTGATCAAATTTCTTGGATGGAACTAGTGGTGGCATCTAGATCATCATGTCTTAGTCACAGTTTGCTATCTTCCCAATTTGACTAGTGGTAGCTTTGTCATATATGGTTTAGTCCAAAGTGAGGCATATGATAATTAATGTTATTGTGACCTTATGTTACTCCTAACTATAATAGATAAATTAATTATTTAATCTAATTAACAATAAAAAATAAAGTCTAAACTAGCCTATAGTTGATTGGTGTCCAATCCCAGCTTGTTGTACACATCTTGAACCCACGTATTCACTACTAAGATTATGAAGCACTATGCTACTAGGCAAACTAAGCAATAATACTACTGGTACGTGTTTACACTCGAAACTGGTCATGCTCATTTTTTCAATTCATTAATATGCATGGAAACATAAACATTAACTAAGTAAATGAAAAGTAAATTTCATGGAAAGTATATCTAATCTAAGTCAAAGTGTTGTAATGAATAAGAATCAATCTCATTCTTATTATCATTTGATGAGTGGCGAGGTACCCCTATGCTCAACCATATGAATCTAAGCGTTTCACGCATGATCCAGTCAAATTCCAAGGACTAAGTGCTTATGCACCCTTGTGGAACAAGGATGGGTTGGTTGATCATTTTCTTCCCAAGCTTACCTGTATGTCACGATTGTATGGTTAAGTAAGCTTGAGGAATCTGATTTTTATAGCTTTTATGTTTTTATGTCTTGCGCTAGTAGGGAAGGAGAGAGGTAACTAAGTGACTAATTTAACTTAACTACTCATTAACTAAGTTCTAACTAATCCTAACACCAGCATCTGTTCCCACTTTCCATACACATCTTGAACTAGTGCAATACTGCTAGCATTACCAAACACTAATCGTTACTGGGTTACCAAGCATTACATGCATGCTCGAAGTGGTCATGCTTGTGTAATTTAACGATTTTCTTAATTGATTAAAATGAATTGTTGTGCTAATAACATAAATGTAAAGTGCATAAAATAAAATAAAATAAAATAAAATAAATGCATAAGAAAATAAAATAAAAGAAATGTGTAAGAAAAAAAATGTCAAGAGCTACAAGGATGAATTAAAGAGCTCATCTTTATTGCCATACACAAGGTATGCTTAGGTACACAATGCTCAAATAAAGATCTATCCACACTTAGACCTCCTATTACGGGCACTTGGAAAATACTCTAACTTTCAAATAAACTACAGTAGTTTTGCTACTTGACTACTAAAAGACTTCTCCCTAATTGTGTGCCTAGGCACTGTATTTATAGATTTGGAAAAAACTACTCTAATTATTAGAGTAATCGCTCTAATAATTAAAATAACTGCTAAAGTAACTACTATAGTAACCACTCTGATAATTAGAATAACTACTAGAGTAACCACTCTAATAATTAGAGTAACCACTAGAGTAATCGCTCTAATAATTAGAATAACTGCTAAAGTAACTACTATAGTAACCACTCTGATAATTAGAATAACTACTAGAGTAACCACTAGAGTAACCACTCTAATAATTATAGTAACCACTAGAGTAACTGCTAAGTAACCACTCTAATAATTAGAGTAACTGCTCTCATCATACCCCCATGACTGAATGAAAACTTATCCTTGAGTATAGAAGAAAAGAAATTTTTTTTTTACAAAATATTGGAAATGTATGGGATTATTAACTAACTGACAACTGACAGTGGAATGGGACGACAGACTCAACATGCCTAGTGAGTGGATAAATAAGCATATTACAACATTAGTGTTCATGACCATTGTGGTGAACACTCATACATAAATAACATTGAAGCCTTTATTTGGTAGCTTGTAGAGAAAGAGAAAAAGAAAGAAAGAAAATAAATCATGTTGCTACTAATGCTAAGATTGTGCCTTCTATTGTTTATCCATAGCCACGCCACAAGACTTGCTCCTTTTGTAAATGCTCCAATTCTAGTCCATCCTAAGTGTTTCCTCCAAGCCTAATTCATTATTTGTATGATCGCCATCTACACACACAACACAATCACAAATGAGTAAGGATAGATAAACCACAACACAATTAATACCTTGCCTCTATATGAAGTGCATTGGCTAAGTTGTGGTTATGGTAGAAACTGGTTCGAAGATTTATCATAGGTGACTACTCAAGGTGTAGGGTTTAGGTGAATAGTAAAATGAAGAAAACTAAAACATTTGTGCTAGTGCCCCCATGACTAAGAGCGAACCTTTGGTAGCTATAAGATGAAAAAATATGAGGAACAGGAAAGGTGGAAAAAATAACAATGGCAATGCCAATAAAATGGATGTCATGGATGGGGATGAAACAAGAGATGATTGGTTGCAGGAAATGTTTAAGGAAAAGAACTTAACAATGGCACAAAAAAGGAATGCCAGTGGGCCCTCCCCAAAGCAGGCTCATGCCTTTTATGCCTTGAAAAACCCACAAACCAAAGAGTCTGTAGGCTCTAGGAATGCTATTTGGAAGCAAGAGTTAAAAACTTACCCACAAGAATTCACCAAAGAAAAATAATGCATCAACCCAGAATGGACTAATGATAAAATTGGCAATGAGGTGGAAAATGGGAAGAAAGATGGAGAGGAAAGAATGGAATGGAATCCCAAGAACAAGGTTGTGTAAAGCCCCTTGTGTATTTCATGGTTTAGATGACTGAGTAGAACTTCATCCCAAATCTAGACTAAAACCAACCACATTCAATGACCTCGTATCAATACACCTAGCCAATCCATCCTCTTGAAGCAACAAGAATGCCTTCACAAAGAGTGACCACCATCCCGAGGTGAGCAAGATGGAGATGCGGGAAGTGAGAAAGGGCCTTAGTTAGAGGGAACCTTCAGGCATGGGTAACATGTCTTTCTAGTTTCATAACCAGTGCTTATAGCCCATATTACTTTATTATGTCTAAGGGTGTGCTTTGAATTCTCACTTTTCTCCTTTCTTTTCTCTTTTTTTTGTTTGAGAACCACACCATGAAAAGACTTACTTTTATTCACTCAGCTTCTTGATTTTTGAACAATGTTAGAATGGTGAAAAACCCAAGAAACAAGCATCCAAGAACCCAAGAGAATGGCCAGCAAAAATGCATCAAATCCCCTTGAAGTCATACCCTTTTCATCCTTTGAGTCTTTCCTTGGTTTGAAAAGTACCCATCCATCAATTCATTAGTAAATTTACTTAGAAAAGATGGGACTATATACTTCCAAGCCAAAGGAGACCATAGAGTTGTATGGATGAGTGGACGACGTGGACTCATTACTTGTTTTACCAAAAGAACTATACCTTAATAGTAGCATCATAATTCAAAGGTAAAAACCAAACATTAGCTATCAATATGATATAATGTAATCCACCATCATGAGCACTTGTTGGATGATGAATAAAAGTAAATCAAGCAACAAATAAATAGTAAAAACATGAACGATGATGTAAAACAAAAATAAGAATATTTGGAAAAGTGTGTATAACAAAAATAAAAAAGTTTGGAAAAGTGTGTAAAAAAAATGTGTAAAACAAAAATTTAAAAAGAACTAAGGGCCTAAAATGGTTAGCATAGGTGGCCATCTCCCCCACGACTGAGTTGGAAGGAGGAGGTCTAAAATAGTGAGCAAGGTTATCCATCAATAGAGGTAGCATGTGTACTGGCTGTCCTAAGCTCATGGAAAGGTTTGGTTTGTTGTATGTTGACCAATAGTTTCTTGTTTGGGCTCTCAGGTTTGTATATTGTCATGGCTCCTAAAGAAAAAGTTGCATAAATAATATGAGATCCCTTCCACAGTGTTTAAAATTTAGTACATTGTGGCACATGTGTGGGATTCCAGTAGAGAACCTTATCTCCTGGTTGATATTTAACTTTCCTAATCCTTAGGTCATGACATTGTTTATTGAATGCCTTGTGCAACTTGTTAGATGATAGGGTAGCTAGTTGGTTTTCATATAGCAAGTTAATGGTTACTAATCGTTGTTTCTATGCTAGATCAAGGTCAAGGTTAAGGTCACATGCTATGGATAGTGTATGGAGCTTAGTTTGAATGGGAAGCATTGGTAATTTACCATACACTAACTCATAGGGAGAGTAGCTTGTAGGGAGTTTCCATATGGAGTGGTATGCCCAAAGAGCATCCTTTAGTTTAGTGCTCCAGTCTTGCCTAAACTTGCTAACAGTTCTTGTTAATTTCTTCATAATCTCCCTATTGGTGACTTCTACTTGACCGTTTGCTTGGGGGTGGTATGGTGTAGTCAATTTATGCTCAACCCCTAAGTGTTGCATTAATTTTTGAAAAGTTGCACCTATGAAGTGGGTATCATTCTTTGAAATAAGTGCACAAGGCATAGCAAACTTGTTTATGATTTGTTTTTGAACAAATCGTGCATATGTAGATGATGTACAATCCTTAATAGCAACTTCTTCTACCCATTTAGTTAGGTAATCAATAGCAAAAATGATATAGGCTTTTCCATTAGACATTGGTGTAACTGGCCCCATAAAATCAATTCCCCAAATGTCGAAGGGTTCTAATGGTTGGATCCATTGTTGCAGACCCTCCATTCTAGTAGTCATTCCCCCATCATGTTGATAGTGCTCACAAGATTGAACGAATTGATGGGTATCCCGAAACAATGTAAGCCAATAATATCGTACAAGAAAGATCTTGATGGCCATTCATCTCGCAACATAATGATCCCCACAAGGACCCTCATGAGCATCTTGGAGAACTTGCAGTTGATCTATATCAGGAACACACCATCAAACCAAGCCATAGAGACACACTTTGTAAAGTTGTCCATTGATTTCCATAAAGTACTTGGCTTGGTGAAGAAACTGTTGTTTCTTCTTAAGGTTTAACTCTTGTGGTATTTGTTGGGTGAGAAGATAGGTAAGAATGCTACTATACCAGTTTGTCTCTATGGTTGATTGATTATTCACTACACCAGCAAAGAGGAATTCATCAAGAAAATAATCAAAAATTTGATACTTGTCCTCTTTGTTGTCCCATTGCAACTGAGATAAATGATTAGCAACTATGTTCTTAGTGCCTTTATGATTGATCATCATAAGATCAGACTCTTGTAAGATTACAAGTCATCATATGATATGAGGGCTTACCATTGACTTATTCATGAGGAAACTTAGTGCACTATGATTTGTATGTATATATACTTTATATCCTGATACATAATGTCTAAACTTTTCTAGTGCAAACACTACAACCATTAATTCTTTCTTTGTGGTAATGTAGTTAAGTTGTGCACCAGCGATACTTCTACTTGCATAGTGGATGTAATAAGGATGCTTCTAGTCATCTAACTGTGTAAGTACAGCTCCTAAGGCATAGTTGGATGCATCAGTCATGATATGGAATGTTTTGGACTAGTTAGGAGCTTGTAGAATGGGTGTTTCCATTAGCTTCTATTTTAAAGTTTGAAAAGCTAATTCGCATTCCATGGTCCACTCGAAAGGTATATCCTTATTTGTTAATTCCACCAATGGTTTGGCAACCTTTGAAAAGTTCTTAATAAATCTCCTATAGTAGCCAATATGTCCAAGGAATGATTGAATATCTTTGACAATTTCTGATTGATAGGTAATTCCTTGGATAACTTTGATTATCTTAGGATCTACCTCTATCCCTGTGTATGAGATTTTGTGCCCTAGTACTACACCCTCTTGGATCATCAAATGGCTTTTCTGCCAATTGAGCCTCAAATTAGTTTCTACACATCTTTTTGACACTTTGTTTAACTGGTCCAAGGCTTGCTCAAAGTTTGTTCCATAGGTGGAGAAATTGTTCATAAAGACTTCTATACCATTTCCTATATGTTTTTGGAAGATGCTTAGAACTAGTCATTGAAATGTTGTAGGGGCATTACACAAGCCAAACGACATTTATTTGTATGTAAATGTTCCCCAAGGATTGGTGAACATAGTCTTGGCTTGGTCTTTTGGGAATATTTATATTTGATTATATTTGCTATATCCATCTAGAAAATTGTAGTAGCGATGCCCTATGATGGTGTCTAAGACTTGGTCAACAAATGGCAAAAAAAGTGATCTTTGAATGTTGCCATATTTAGTAGCCTAAAATCTATGCACACCCTCCATTTGCATCATTTTTTAGGTACAATAACTAAGGGGCTAACCCATTCACTATTAGCACTAGGGTATATAAACCCAGCCTTGAGAAGATGTTCAATTTCTTCCTTGACTACTTACTTTAGCTTTGGGTTCAAACGCCTCTGTGGTTGTCTTCGAGGCTTCATGGAGGGGTTGATGTAAATCCTATGTTGGCATATCCTAGGATCTATTCTAGTTAATTCAGGATATGACCAAGTGAAAGCTTTTGACCATCTATTGATTACCTTCAATAGTTCTTGTTTTTGTTGAGGAGTAAGCTTAGCATTGATAATTATCGATTTTTCGTTTTTAAGGAACATGTTTTCCATACAGGTGGGCAATGGTTTTAGCTCAAGGGGCTTCTACTTAAATTTCTTAGGGATTTCAAACTTCCCCCAATTGACATTTTAAAGGTTAAGGGTTGGAAGTTTGCAGTGGAATTTCTCTAACGCGTCTATGCTATTGATGTAAGTGCAAGTCAAACCCTCAATTGGTTCCATGCATAGGAGTGAGCTACTTTCTCGATCAGTTGTCAGCCACTGGGTGTCTTCTTATTATGTGGTTGCTACATACAGGCATCTTTGTATGTTGATCACTTGTGCATACTGATGCATGCAGGCAATGTTAAAATTTGCACAAACCATGACCTCTACATGCAATTACACCCTGTGTCACTGTATGCGATGCATGGAACTTTCTTCTTATCAATCTTTTTGAATGTATTTTCCTTTTATATTTCTACGAAAAGATCACAAACTCCTAGGTGTGCATCGATGGTGCTTAGCAATGTTCTTCCCATTATGATTGGTAAGTCCACCTTACCATTGTTCACTTGAATCACTAGGAAGTTAGCTAGGTATGACCACCCAGAAATAGTGGTAACAATGTATTCCACCAGTCCTGATGGGACAGTGATGGACTAGTTGGCCAACTCTAGATAGATGTTGCTCTTTTTCAATGGAGGTAGGTTCTAGGCCTTCTACATTTCTTGAGAAATCAAGTTGACACCAGAACTTGAATCCAAAAGAGCCTTGCACAGCACATTTCTAGCAATTTATAAGTATATCAGAGGACTCCCAAAATTAGAGAATTTCTTGGAAAGGTGGCTAGCTTTGATCCAATTGGTAACAACATGTGTTAGCATGACCGTATGCGTTGAGTGTGGTGGTTAAGTTGAAGGAGGCTACGAAGTTTAGATTGATACTGAGACATCTAAGGAATTAGCCGCTTGTGATTACAAGGGCTTGGTTGGTCTGTTGGTTCTAGAGAATGGTCTTTTCTTCATGTGGTTGTTGGAACCAATAGTAGGTTGAGAGTTAATAGCCCTTGTGGCATTACGTTGCTTTGGTTGGGTAGGGATTTCACCCTACATAGTTGGAGTAGGTGGTAGTGGAGCTATTGGTGGAAGAGATGCAGATGGATTATAAGGATGATATGCTTGCAAAATATTGCCCTTAGAAGAGAGAGTCCCATAATACTCGTGGGCTTGGTAGTGAGGTTGAGGAGTGATGTAACTAGTAGAGTTACATGGGGAGATTGGCTGCTGCACGTAATATCCATATGGGTCAAGTTGTCAGTAAGGACACTGTTGCCTTGGTGGTGGCATTCTTCATGATTTTGGGTGTTGCCACTATTGATATTACTCAATAGGTTGTGGTGGATTTCAACTTGGATAGTACATTAAGGGTTGGTGGAACTCTTGTGGGTTACGTTGGGGGTAAGGTAACCTTTGGGGTGCTTACCATTTGTTCAATCGTAGGTTGAGTGCATACACACCAGACTCTTGCAGATGTGAGATTACAAGGCAAGATCCCTTAGGATGGTCATATTAACATATTTCACATCCACTATCATTGTCTATTTTTGACTCCACAACCTCTTCGATGATGGCAACTTTGCCCTTACCCTTGCTACATGCATGTTTAGTGTCTCTCTTTTTTCTTTTTTCATGATCACTACCTTGCCCTCTAGACTCCTCTACTATTTTAAGAACAAATTGAAATCTATTGTGTAAGGAATCCCACATTTGGTCTACCTTTTTCGATACTTCTGATATCAACTTTTGGATAGGCAAAGTTTTCCTATTCACCATCTTTTCGAGTGGTGACTCTTCTTCATCCTCACAAAACCTTACTCCCCTTTTCCAGAGAGAAGGATCTTAGTTATACTTTTCTGCACTTTCTCTCTTCTGTAGCTCACCTTCTTCCTTAGCAACTTTCTCCAATAGTCTTTGAATTTGATGGGACCTAAGCTTGGATAATCTTCCTTGGGCATTAGTCTCAAGGGTTCTTCTCATTTCATGCCTAAGTCCATCCACGAGATGGCGCAGTTGATCCCTTTGCAAATAACCATGGCTAGGAAAATGATGTAATAGTGCATAGTATCGGCCCATGGTAGCATCATGGTTTCGTAGGTTGGACACATGGGAGTATGTTTAGTACTGATCATTGAACAATTCTAACATAGTATTCCATCTATGAATAGATTCTAGTTCTAAGGACTGGTACCAACTTTTTGTTTCTTTAACTAGTGTCCATGGGAATAACTTAAGTTTTTTCCATTTATTCTTTATGTTCTATAAGGCACATGCATCATGGAATGCATGTGAATGATTTTGAGGATCAGCATTGTATTCCCCTTCAAATCGTGGGATGTTGTTCATATCTAATCTCTTAATCTTACTATCTTTCTTGTGCCTTGTTGGAATTCTAACAACCTCAGTTATGTCTAACATGCTTCGAGTAGCAATTAGGGGTTCATCATGATCATCTCGTCCATGGTGTCTATGATGCCTATGTTGTTCCCTACTCTCTCTTCTTCTATATCATGACTCTTTAGAGTGCCCTCATCCCCTTTCCTGGCTGTTTCATCTATGACTTTCACTTTGCCTACCTTTATCTCCATGGTCTTTTCCTTTATGATCGCATCCAGATATTGAAGTAGAGGGTGAAGGAGATGATGAAGGTGAAGAAGAAAGAGAACCATCACCATGATAGTGTCTGCCACCTTCTCTTCGGTGGTCTCAACCTCAATTACAATTGCGATCAAAATGTCCATCTTTATCATGTGTTTGTGTCCCTTTTTCGGACCCTTTGTGCCTATGGGTATCAGAACTTGGGTTATGAATAGTGTAATGAAGAGTCTGATACACAAACCCTTGGCCAAAGACAAGGGGAGGAACATCGTTATGTGGGCAACTACCTAAGGCAGGTTCACCACCCTCATTTTCACTTAAGACATGTGGGACATCCTGTGACCACTTACCCTTCAAAGACTTATGATGTCTCTCCTATTGCAAATCTCTTTGATGTTGTGCCTCCATGGGATGGTATTTTCTCAAGTTATGATCTTGCACAATGTATTCTGCATGTAAGTGTGGCATGCCAATTTGTGCGAGGGCACGAAGAAGCATGCTTGGGACTGAATGATTGGGAGGTAACACTATGTTACCTTCTAAGTCTCACCAATGCAGTTGTTCATCTTGATGAAGGATAAAGGTGAAGTCTGGTATATACTCATTGGGATGAATATATACCACTCGAACTTGTTGAGGGACTGGCGAATCAACGCCATGTGTATTACACCATCAATTATTTCCTGTTTCAAACCTAGGTGGTGAGGTGCTTTCGTATGAAGAAGGAGACATACTTGTCTGTTCAGTGTGCAATGTATTCTTATTTGACTTAACTACTCATTAACTAAGTTCTAACTAATCCTAAGACTAGCATCCTTTCCCACTTTTCGTACATATCTTGAACTAGTGCAACACTACTAGGATTACCAAACACTAATCGTTACTAGTTAGCAAGCATTACACGCATGCTCGATGTAGCCGTGCTTGTGTAATTTAACGATTTGCTTAATTGATCAAAAAAAATTGTTGTGATAATAACATAAATGTAAATTGCATAAAATAAACTAAAATAAAATAAATGCATAAGAAAATAAAATAAAAGAAATGTGTAAGAAAACAAATCTCAAGTGCTGCAAGGACGAATTGAAGAGCTCATCTTTATTGCCGTATACAAGGTGTGCTTAGGTACACAATGCTCGAATAAAGATCTGTCCCCACGTAGATCTCCTACTGTGGGCACTTGAAAAATACTCTAACTTTCAAATAGACTACAATAGTTTTGCTACTTGACTGCTAAAAGACTTCTCCCCAATTGTGTGCCTAGGCACTGTATTTATAGATTTGGAAAAAACTACTCTAATTATTAGAGTAATCGCTCTAATAATTAGAATAATTGCTAAAGTAACTACTATAGTAACCACTCTAATAATTAAAATAACTACTAGAGTAACCACTCTAATAATTAGAGTAACTGCTCTCATCATCATCCATGGAATGTATCTAGGTACATTGCCACTTGAGTAAGGTGTCATACAATTGACTCAAATCCACATTGCAAGCACTCATTGACTATTATTTAAAACTACAAAATAAAACTACAAGCATTCAGCTACTCTATTGGCAAAAGAATGCCCAGACCATGTGCCCAAGTGTTATATTTATAGGCCAGCACAAATCCCATGATATCAAATATCTGACATTGCTTCTTAGGCCCCAATATCAGGTATCTAATCTGAAGGCTTTGATATATCTGATATCAGAGATGGAAAAAATACACTTCATCAATGATATTTCCAAATTTGCTTAGATACTAAGTTTTTTTCTTCTTAAAATATTTTATTTTCTTGTAGTAAACTTTGTTAGCCTATCCTAAATTAGCATAGAAAATATGTAGGATATTAAGCCTTGTTGAAAAGTGTAGCTACTTCAAGTAATGTTTACATGTTTCTATTTAAGGCCTTTGTAAAAAATTCTAGCTCTTCATTCCTTTGATACAATATAGGACAAGTTTACTATTTGGAATTCTACTTGATTATGAAGAAAATGGTATTTAATTTCAATACTCTTAGTTCTATCATGGAACACTAGGTTTTTAGAAATCTAAATTGTAGCATTATTATTATAATAAATGGTAATTGCATTAAAGAAATTAATACCAAATATTTCAAATACCTTCATCATCTGTAGGCTTTATATGCAATTGTAAGATGAAAAAATTTGATTAACATTAGCAAAAGATAATGCTAGAGAATCCTATTTCTTGCTTAGCCATGAGATGAGGCTATTTCTAAGAAAATGATAGTTTCCACTAGTGGATTTCTTATCATCCTTAATTTTCATCAAATCAAGATTTGTATAGGCTTGTAATCTAAATTTTTTTATTTTTTCATACCATAGTTCATAGTTTATGATGCTTTTTAGAAAACATGAGATTCTTTTAGCCATTACAATATGTGAATCTTTTGGATTTGTATAAAAATCTTGAAATGATATCTATTGTAAAGTTATTTCTAATCCTATAGTTTTATTATAACAAAGGCTTTCCACAATAGATTAGTAACAAGTGACATCTACATTCTTTTCTTCATCATTATGTAAATATGCATATATACTTAAAGGAGTAGAATAGAGTTTGATATTTGTCATATCAAACCACTTAAGCATCTACTAAACATACTTTGAGTAAGATATAAAAATGTCTTCCTTGAGTTATTGTACATGCAAGCCTATGAAATAAGTCAATTCTTTCATCCTAGAAATTTTGAAATTTGACTTCACAGCTTCAAAAAATTCTTCATATAGTTGAGTTCATTCCTTTGAGCATTATATCATCTACATAGCTTTGTGGAATCTAGAATCATATATTACATTTCTTAATATAAAGAATATTTTTCAAGAGAGTCTTTTTGTTCCATTTTCTATAAGATGAGTCAAGCTTTATATACGACATGTTGGTGTAGCGATTGAAAACGTCGCTGGTTGGAAACACCAAGAGGTTTTCGGGTGAATAGTTTAACCCCAGATCCATGTGAGGGCCGTGTTGGCTAAAATGGAAGCAGGGTGCCTTGAATGGTCTGGTCGATCAGACAGGGATTTAATCGGTGTAACTTAACCTTATGTGAACTTTGTTTTAAATGCTAAATACGCGAGGTATAATCGATAGTTAATAAATGAAGGAATAAAGAAAATAATGCTAAACAGTGATAACAATGAAGAAATAATAGAATAATATGGGGTAAGGAAATGCACTACTGCAAAATCACGGGTTCGATTCTTTGCCTCATTTGAAAATGTATAAGAAGTTATACAACGCCAGAGGTGCACAGAGAGTTCAAGAATGATTAGAACGCTCAAAATGTGCCAACTATGCTTTTGAGTGAGAACTTAAAAGCCAATTGCATAAAAATGCCAGCACAAAGAGCCAATGCCAAATGCCAACGCAAAATGCCAACCCAAGATTGCCAACAATTGCCAACTACTCTCTTCAATGCAAAAGTGTTAGTTCTTTCTACAAAAAAGCCAATCCTTTGAGCGTTGTTTGTAGGGGTATATATAGGGCCAGGAGTAGGTGAGAAATGAGGCCTGGATGCCATGTGTCCTAGACCCAGGAGATGCTAATGTGCTCGTATTGTGTAGATGTGCAAAGCCGATCGTGAACCTGCTATGTTGCAACCATGTTGTTGAAACTAGAGATGCTGGAATCAAGTGTGCCAACAATGCAAGTGAGAAATGAAGCACATTGAAGAAGTGTAGCCGCTTGCTACGCTATGCTATGCTATGTTAGGTTCGAATAGAAAACTTACGTTGGAGTTAACAGCATTTCCCGGAAGCCTTGGCACACGTCAAGTTAACTTTTGAAGCATTTTTATTTGGTTTTGCATCTTTGCTACGCTACACTATGCTACATAGCATAGCAGCTAGTTTTATTTGCGACTTGTGTTGAAGTTGAAAATGTTTGTTCGAAGCTTGATCATGTTAACAACTACAACTTTTGCTCCTTGTGAAGGGAAGCTTTTGGAATTGCTGAACCTACATTTGAAACACTTTTTGTTGCTCTTGTATTGTCGCTACGCTATGCTATGCTATGTAGCATAGCCCAGTGTAGTAGCCAACATATCTTGCTTTTTGTTTAATCTGCCACATTCTAGTAAGAAACTTTGCTAAAGGACTTGAAGTTGAACAAGGCGACTGGTTTTGGAGGCCGAAGTGCTTTCCAGGTGCAATTTCTTCATTGGAACCACTTGGTAACCTAGGCCTTTCTGATTTGCCTTTACTTCAATGTGCTACACTTTGTAGTGTAGCACCTTCTTCTCAATAGTTTGCACTTGATTTCTTGAACAACTATTTTCTGAGGCTTACTACGCTACATAGCGTAGCATACTTCTTCACTAGAAAACTTGCCAAACTATTTTGTCCATCTTGAGCACCGTTGACAACTCCTAGCATGGTTTTTGAGTAAAGTATCAGCCGAGTGAATTGTCTAGGTGGGCAGGCCAGAGAGTCCATCGGGCTTGTCAGCTCTGGAGATAGAAAACTTTATGGACTGGACAATCTAATCTCAATGCATTCATTTCCTGCCAAACGGTCATGAGGCTATAATTGTGGAAATCATCGCCTTAGTTCCAAGACCTTGGCGAAGCAAGAGTGCCTCAAAATTTTATGGTGTTTCAGTTGGGGGCCAATTTTAAATCATATAAGATATTATGAAGCATGAATACATGATTTATCTTTTTTGCATTTAGGTACCCTTTTGGCTAATTAATGTAAATTGTTTTCTTAATTTCATGATTTAGAAAGGATAACTTCACATTCATTTCAAAGAGCTTCAATCCTTAATAGGTTGCAAATACTACTATCATTCTAATAGATTTCAATCTTATAATAGGGAGAAAAATATTGAAAATTAAGACTTCCTATTTATGCAAAGATTTTTGCTACTAGCCCTACTTTGTTGTAGATTACTTTACCATGTTTATCCAACTTGTTTACATACATTCATTTGGTCCTAATTATGTCCTTTCAATCATGGAACCAACTCCCACACGTTATCTTTTAATTTTCCTAATATAATATCTAAAATTTAAACATCATCATTTGTTAAATTAATGATCATCTTAAAATAGAAAATTTCATAATGATAATTCAATTATTCAATATTATCCTTTGATAAAGAACTTTTTTGTATAGTTACTACTGACTATATAAGGTAAATAATCAAAACTATGATATGCCTTGTTAAAATAAAGTCTTGCAACAAGAAGTGTTAATGTGCTGTCTTTATTTAAAAATGACTAATCTTATTTTAAGAATTATTGATGACTACTACGATGATAAGCTATTGCTCGAATAAATAAGATGTGACTTGTTTCATGTCTTGTGATCTAGTTAAAATTTGTATTTAAAATGTAAATGAAAGGAAATCAAAATAACTTAAATGGTAAGGAGGAACAAAAGGTGATGTAGTGAGTTCTATAGTCTATCTAATACTCTCAAAATCTTGTAAAACTTTACTCACCATTGTTGATATGACATTTTCATTTGTCCTATGACATTTTCATGGTTCTTTTCATTGTTGATGTAGCACTTCACCACCATCTTTGTGGCTATTTTAATTATTGATGTGAAACTCTACCATTGCCTTTGCACTTCTTTTTACTATTGATATGGAACTTCGCTACTACCTTTGTGCCTTTCTTCAATGTCAACCTAGTACTTCACTATTTTCTTTGCACTCATGCCTATTACTAATATTGCATGTTATTTCTACCTTAATGCTATCTTTCACTATTAAGAAAGCATTTCATCATTATTATTACATTTCCCACTATTGACATCATGATACTTCAACTACTTCTTCATGTTGTCTTTAGCTATTGACTTGGTACTTTTGTAACTTCTTTACACCTTCTTTTGATATTGATGTGGCATTCCTATTGCATCTCTACTCTCTTACATGCTATTGACATGGCGCTCAAGGAATTCTTACCTACCTATCATTGATGTGATTTATCTACTATCTTTATGTGTTACACTTCATTAATAATGTAACATTTCCTTTACCTCATACCATTTTTCATTACTTATATGGCACTATCATCTATTTCATGCTTAGTTGTTCATCATCAAAATGGTACTTTTATCTTTATTATACCTCATCTCTTAGGGTCAATGTGACATTAAGACTATTCTTACATCTTCATCTCTAGTATCAACATGGCTTTTTTATCTCTCTTATGTCTATGTTTGCAGTTATTTATGAAACACATACTTCTTGACCTACGTTTATTCATTACTAAGTGGCACTCCCATTGCTTATCAAACTTGCTATTGCAATAGTACTTTACTTAAGATATTATGCAAAATCATGGCAATTAGACATGAATACAATAGATAGAGACATCCCTTCACATTTTCTCAAAAGTAAAAATCTAATCTCCATATCCTAATGCTTCATCTGTGGGCCTTCTCTAGTTCTCATCTTTTAAAGTTTATTTAATAGCTACTAAAATAGAGAAGAAAATAAGATAAACCAATAGGTCATAGTCAATGGTTTTAACTCTACTATTTCTAGTTCTTTGTATTAGAAGAGTTTTTAGAATATCCACAATGAATTTGAACCTCTGTGTTCTTCTTCTTAGCTCATCATTTAGGGAAACATTTTATTCTATTTCTTCTTCATTAAGTAAATCTTGTTAATCCTCCTTGGTTTTATTTATTTACTCAAGAATAAAAATATAATCTTTATCATCTTTTGTACTTGCACTTACACTTTTCTTAACCATACTATTAGCTTATTTTGTAAATTCATCAATTTTAATATATGGGGTTTTAACAATTTTTAAATTTTTAGGTCCAAATTGATGAGTGGCTAGGTACCCCTACACTCAACCATATGAATACGAGTGTTCATGCACGATCCAGTTCAACTCCATAGATGGGCTAGTTGTGGTATCTAGATAGTTACTTGTTGATCATAGTTCGCTGTCTTCCCACTTAGACTAGTATTTATGTTGTCACGTATGGTTTGGTCCAAAGTAAGGTGTATGATGTGGTTCTAAACTAGTGCTACTCCTAGAGGCAATGGAAAATAACTTTAATTGGACTAAGGAGGAGAGAGAGAGAATCTAACTACAAGGAAATGGGAGGAGAGAATCCAAGCTAGCCTAAGTGCAATGAGTATCGATTCCTTAATCATCCATACACATTTTGAACCTCATGTACCACTACCATTGGGATTACCAAGCACATGTCTTAGGTACACTACTGGGTTACCAAGTAGTCACACTTAAATGCTCGTGGTTAAGTTGTACTCATTTTGTGATTAATAACAGGGATAGGAAATGAGGGTGAGAGATATAAATTACAAAAGCAATAAATAATAATTAAATAAGTAAAAATAAGTGAATGTTGTAATGATGAAGTAATCTTGATCTTTATTGTTGATCATGTGTGTGTCCAAGTACATCACACTTGAATAAAGGTGTTGTACAATTACAATCATCACACTATGGGCATGCATTGGGGAAAGGGTTGAGAGGAAAAACTAACAAAAATATCTGACTCTAACACTAACTTCTTATTTCTTTTCTGTGCATCTCTTGTGTATTTATAGGCTCACACGGAGACCACAATATCGTGTATCTGATATCTCTTGTCAAGCCACGATATCACATACTCAATATCGGGGGTTCTATATTGGGACTCATCAGATATTAGGGGTTTGATAACAAGGGTTCGATATCAACACCTGGTTACCAAGGGTCCAATATCAGCACCTGGTTAACAAGGGTTTGATATCAAGGGTATGATATTAGCACCTCACAAACCACGATTCAGCACAAATAATGATAAACTTTATATTGACTAGAGTATTAAATAAATAAGTCATTAATACATTGACTATCATGCTTATTGTAGCGACTGAAAATGTTGGTGGTTGGAAATGCCGAGAGGTTGTCAGCCAAATAGTTTAACCTCGGACCTGTGCGAGGGTCAAGTTGGATAAAACAGAAATGGTGCACCCTGAACGGTCTCGTCGATTAGACAGGGACTTAATGCGTGTAACTTAATCTTACGTGAACGTTTAATTCAGAAGTGATGTTTGTAACGAAATATAATAATTATTAAATTCAACAGAGCAAAAACGATGTAAAATGCAATGATAATGAATAGGAATGTAAAACAAACTAAAGTTAGAAAATGCACTGCCTCAAGATCATGACTTTACTTTGTTAAGATGGATACAATCGGTTGTGCAACACTCGGAGGCACAGAGATCCCAAAGGTAACCAGGACATTCAAAGTATGCCAACTATGCGCTTGAATGCGGACTTAGAAGCCAACAATGCAAAATGCTTGCCAAATGCTCTTTTTAATGCAAAAATGCTAGTTCTTTCTGCAAAAAAGCCAACCAAAATTGCCAACCCTTTGAACGTTGCTTGTCAGGGTATTTATAGGGCCAGGAGAACATGAGAAATGAGGCCTGAATGCCATGTGTCTTAGACCCATAAGATGTGGACATGCCCATACTACAAAGATATGCAAAGCCGGTTGTGAACTTGCTAAGTTGCAACCATGTTATCAAAACTGGAGATGTTGGAATCAAGTGTGCTAATAATGCAAGCAAGAAATGAAGCACATTGAAGTAGCATAGCCGCTTGCGATGCTATGGAGCGTAGCATGTTGGCGTAGTGTAGCATAGCGTAGCCACCAATTTGAAAAAGAAATTCATGTTGAAGTCAACTTCATTTGCTGGAGGCCTTGGTGCATGTCGGGTTAACCTTTGAAGTATTTTGTTTGGTTTCCATCTTTGCTACGCTACGCTACATAGTGTAACGACGGAAAACGTCGGCAGCTGGAAATACCGACCGAAGTTCCATGTACACAGCTTTAACCACGGATCCGCACGAGGGCTAAGCTGGAAAAACGAATCCGCGGTGCGCTGAACGGTCTTGTCGATCAGACAGGGACTTACGGGTCAGTAAAAGTGATGACGATTCGATTATGAACTTTTGTGTATGTGTCGTGATTTTGATGCGAGAGATCATAAAACGGAGCGAGACAACGACGTAAATAGATCGCTACGAAGATAACGTTAAAAACAAAGAAGACCGGAAAAATGCTGATTCGGGAGAGAAAACAGAGTGGATGTTGCAAAGATCAAAGATCTATGTCTCAATGCTGGATCTGGTGTATGTTTGCGTGTGTATTACGTTACAATGGGAGAAGACTCCCAACGACTGAATACAAAATGAGCACAAAACAACAAGAAAACTGTCTGGACAGAAATCCGATCTACCTCGTAGGCCAAAGCTTAG
>MNCI01002471.1:0-18225 GCA_015680685.1 Gnetum montanum
TACCAAAAAAATCACATACCTCATACTTGCTTAACCATACGCCGTAACACTTACAAGCAAGCCTGGGAAGACAACGAACGATTAACCCCAAGTGTTTCTTGTGGTGTTAAGGCATTTAGTCTGCGGAGTTCGACCAAATCGCGCATGCATGCTCGTATTCGTATGGTTGAGTGTAGGGGTACCTCGCCACTCATCAATAGGTTAGAATGTTATCATACCATTTTGGCTCATTGGGCATTTATTTGGTTATTACTCTAGAAAAGAAGAGTTCATAAGGAAACATATCAAATAATGGGCTTTCATCCTCTTTGTCATCCCATCACAACCAAGACAAGTAGTCAACAACCATATTCTCAGTGCTCTTTCAATCTACCATTGTAAGATTGAATTCCTACAAGATCACTAGCCATCGTATGACACAGGGGCTCACCATTGATTTGTTCATTAGGAAGTGGGTGACACTGTTTTCTGTGTGCACAAACACCTTGTATTCAAGCACATAATGCATAAACTTCTCTAGAGCAAACACCACCATCATTAATTCTTTTTCTGTAGTGGTGTAGTTCAATTGTGCATCCACAATGCTTCAACTAGCATAGTGGATGTAGTATGGATGTTTCTTGTTATCTAACTATGTCAGCACATCTCCCAAAGCATAAATCAATG
The DNA here is from genome assembly GCA_015680685.1 of Gnetum montanum. Taxonomy (NCBI): domain Eukaryota; kingdom Viridiplantae; phylum Streptophyta; class Gnetopsida; order Gnetales; family Gnetaceae; genus Gnetum; species Gnetum montanum. Next base: position 667 of record MNCI01002471.1, read on the forward strand.
CATCTATCATGATGTGAAATGGTCTAGCCGAGTCCGGTGCTTGCAGGATTGGGGTTGGTACAAGCTTTTGCTTCAGTTGTTAGGATGCTTTCTCACACTTTGTGGTCTAGACAAAGGAAACATCTTTCTTTGTTAGCTCAACCAATAGTTTTGCAATCTTAGAAAAATACTCTATGAATCACCAGTAGTAGCCAATGTGTCCAAGAAATGACCAAATATCTTTAACTATTTCTAGTTGGCGGGTTATTCCTTGGATGACCCTTATTTTTTCAAGATCCACCTCAATTCTTACTTGTGATATTTTGTGCCCCAATACAATGCCCTCATAGACCATGAGGTGGCTTTTCTACCAATTGAGTTGCAAGTTAGTTTTGACATCTCGTTTTAGCACTTGTTCAAGGTAGTCCAAGGCTTACTCAAATGTAGCTTCATAGGTGGAAAAGTCATCCATGAAGAATTCTACACCACTACCGATCTACTATTGAAAGATGCTTATGACCAAGCATTGAAATGTGGTAGGATTATTGCATAGACTAAACAACATCTTACAATATGCAAAAGTCCCCCAGGGACTTGTGAATGTTGTCTTTTCTTAGTCCTCCAGTGTAATTTGAATTTGGTTATAGCCACTATAACCATCTAGGAAGCTATAGTAGCAATGCCTTGATATTTTGTTAAGCACCTAGTTAACAAATGGTAATGGAAAGTGATCCTTGAATGTTGTCATATTCAGTAGACTAAAATTGATGTAGACTTCCCACTTACTACCTTTCTTTGGTACAATTACGAGTGGACTAACCCACTTGCTATTCTCAATGGAATAGATGAACCCTACCTTGAGGAGTTGCTTGATTTCCTCCTTGATGATTTGCTTCAATTTTGGATTCAACTACCTTTGTGGCTATCATTTTGACTTCATGTTTGGGTCGGTGTAAATGTAATGCTAGCATATCCTAGGATTAATCCCTATGAGTTCATGATATGACCAAGCAAAAGCTGTTGGACATCTTTCAACTACTTTCAACAGTATCTCTTTTTGTTCTGGAGCAAGTCTTGCATTGATTATAACTAGATTCTTATTTTTCAAAAATACATATTCCATTCTAGCTGGTAACATTTTTAGTTCAAGGGGATATTACTTGAAGTTCTTAGGAATTTCCAACTCTTCCCAATAGGTATCATCATTTTTATCATCAGAGAGTTGGTGATGAACTTGCTCAAGTTCATCCATGCTCATGACATATTCACATGTCAAGCTCTTAACTAGTTCCATGCATAGTGTGCTACTTTCTAAATCAGTGATTAGCCATTGGGTGTCCTATTATTTTTTGGTTGCTACGTACAAACACCATTGAATTTTTATTTCTAGCACACACTACTTGCATGCAGAGATAGATGCTTACTTTCTGGCCCAAAGTTTCTGCACATAATTGCACCCACTATCACTGTATGTGATGCATAGAACTCTCTTCTTTTTTATCTTTCTAAATACATTTTCTTTAGGGATTTCCAAGGAAATATCTTTGATGCCCATTCTTACATCTATAGTGCTCAACCATGCTCTTTCCATGATGATTGGGAAGTCTCCTTTTTAGTTCTTCAATTTGATTACTAGGAAGTGAATAGGTTAAGACCACCCATAGATAGTGGTCATAATGTCTTCTACCAATTCCAATGAAATAGTGATGGACCAGTCTACCAATTCTAATTTTATGTTGCTCTTCCTAAGAGGAGGCAGGTTCTAGGCAGTGCACATCTCATGAGAAATCAAATTAACATCAAAACCTAAATTGAGAAGAGCCTTGCACGATTTGTTCTTGGAAATTTGCAAATGAATTAAAGGACTTCCAAGATCAACTAATTTCCTAGGAAGATTTCCTGCACAGATCCAATCGGACACAATGTAAGTGAGCATTATAGTATGGATCCTTAGTAGAGTTTGGTTTGAAGGAAGCCCAAAGGAATTTGATATGGAGGAAGAGGTAGGAACAGGGTTGTCAACTACAGGTGTAGGTAAAGGCTTAAGTGGGCTATGGGGTCAAAAGAGAGGTCTTTTCTTTGACTAGGCATTCGACCCCTTTGATTGATGATTAGATTGCAAATTAACAACCCTCGTACCGTTACGTTGTTATAGTTGAGTAGGAAATTCACCCTGCATTGGTGGAGCAGGTGGTAGCTATGCAACTAGGAAAGGAGTATGTGTAGGAATAAGAGGAGGATAAGCATAGGAGGTGGTATCCCTTCTTTCATGTAGAGAAGGAGTTTGATAGTAATCATAAGGGTGGTAGTAAGGCTGAATATTAGAAACATGACTAGAAGAATCACATGGAGACATGGGTTGTTGAATGTGGTAACCATATGAATTAGGTTGCCGGTAAGGGTATTGTTGCCTTGGTGGTGTAAGTGCCCATGATTGTGGTTACTACCATTGTTGGTGTTTTTTATACAGTTGCGGTGGAGCTCCACTTGGATAATATGGTTATTTCTAGTGGAACTGCCTGAGATTACCTTGAGGATAAGATAACCTACTAGATGTTTTCCTTTATGTAAGTCATGGATGTAAGGCATAAACCCTAGATTCCTGTAGATGTGAATTAATGGGGCAACATCCCTTTGGATGTTTGTATTAATAGATGTCACACCCATAATCATCATCTGATTCACTATCTGTAACCTTATCTATTGTAGAAATCTTGCCCTTACCTTTATAATATGCACGTTCAGCTTCTTTGCACCTCCTATGCTCATAATCACTATATTGTTCTCAAGACTCTTCAACAATTTTGAGGATAGCTTGAAATTGGCTATCTGTGGAGTCCCTTAATTGATCAAACTTGGCTAGAAGTTTAGAATGGAATTGTTGAAGTGGCAAGGCTTTCTTATGCATTCCCTCATTAAATATGGATTTTTCCTCACTATTGCAGAATCAAACCTCCCACTTGCAAATGGAAGGATCACAATTATACTCCTCTGCACTTTTTATTTTTCTTAGTTCACCCTCCTCTTTATTAACCTACTCTATTAACCTTTGTACCTAATAGGTAGTTAGTTCTGACAATCGTCCTTGGGCATGAACACTAAGGGTTTTCCTTGTTTCATTATGAAACCCACCTACAATGTGGTGGAGTTGAGCCAACTGAGAATAACCATGGCCAAGACATTTGTGCATCAAGGCATAGTATTAGCCAATGGTGGCATCCAAGGGTTTGTGTGCTCCTTATTTCTAGCCTTGGATTTTCTTTCTTCACTGGGACACCCAAGAGTACATTTGATACTTATCATTGAACATTTAAAGCATGGCACTTCATCGTCTAATAGATTCTGGTTCTAAGAACCAGTACCAATTCTCTGCTTCTTTGATGAGTATCCTGGGAAACAAATTCAATTTTTTCCTTTCATTCTCTATGTTTTGCAAGGCACATGCATCCTGGAATTCTTGAAGATGATTCTGTAGATCAGAGTTATATCCTCCTTCAAATCAAGGAATATTGTTCATGTCTAACCATTTGATCCAACTATCCTTCACATGCCTTGTTGGGATTCTAACTACTTATGCAATATTAAGCATACTTCAAGTAGCAAATAGAGGCTCATCAAGGTCTTGATCATGGTGCCTATGATGCCCTCTACTACCCTTTCATTCATGGCAATGTGCCTCTCTTGAACATCTGTGTCCTTGATCTTGCCTATCTCAATGGTCCCCTTGATTATTGTAGTCCCATTGATCATTGCACTCATTTTGATCGCCTCCATCATGATGGAGCTAGAAAAGGAAGAAGATGATGAAGAGGAAGAGGAAGGAGAATAAGCACCATCACATTTCCTACTACTACCTCTTTGGTGATCATGACCATGATCACGATCATGCTTCTTATTGGCATCCTGGTCTTAACTTGCCCCTTCGAATCCATCTTTGTCATTAGACCCTTTGTTACTAGAATTAGGATTCTGAACTGTGGAGTGTAGATTCTGGTTTTGACCTCCATCATCGAAGTCAAAGAGAGAAAAGTCATTGAGTGAAAAACCCCTAGAGAAGGATTCCCCACTAGCTTGTTGGTACAATAGGAATAGAGAATCGTTAAGCCCTTTTCCCTTTGAATATTCATAGTGCTACTCTAACTGTCGATCTCACAGGCATTGTTCTTCAGTGGGATGATAATCCCTAGCATCAACATCCTCCATGATAAATTCCCCATGGCATTCTTAAATACCACATAATGCAAGCATTTGATAAAGCATTGTAAGAGTAGCACGATCAGGTGGCAATATAATGTTGTCCTCCATGTCATGCCATCACAGCTATTCATCCTTGTGTAGGATGAAGGTGAAATCTAGCACACTCTCATTAAGGTGAGTATAGATAATTTGGTGCTATTGAGGCTTTGTCAAATGAACATTAACAACCTTGGGCAAAGAAGTGCTCCTATGAGAAGAAAACATTTTTAGTTAGCAAATAAAAATCATAGTGTGCTCTGAGAATTTATTGTGGTAATTATGAAATAAGATATGACTCTTAGGTTTGTTCCAATGATTTAAATACTTTTCACTAAGTCCTAGATAGCACACAAAACAACAAAAAGGTCCCCAACAATTGTGCCAATGATGAGTAATGAGGTACCCCTATGCCCAACTATATGAATCACTAAGGTGTTACATGCGATCTAGTCAAGTTCCGTGGACCTATAGTTATCTCATACACTAGTTCCTCTAGGAAGTGAAATGGCATTGAGAACATTTATTGTCTTCCCAACTACACTTGTAAGGCTCAAGGGTATGGTTTAAGTGTAATTAAAGTATATTAATTTTTGTCATTTTATATTTTATGGATGTAACTGCCTACAACAAGAATAAGAGTAGAGTAAATTGAAAATTAATGTCTATTGTCTATCTAGCCTAACATAAGTAACCATCTTACTTTTCTAAACACATATAACACTATTGGGTTACCAAACATTAAGTGTTGCTGGGTTACCAAGTACTATATGAATGCTTAAAGTGGTCATGCTTGTGTTCATTAACTGCTAGAGATAAATTATTTAATCAAATGCATTAAAGTAAAGAATAGGAAAGTAAAATGCAATAAGGAAAATATTAAGTTATTCTCAATGCTACAAGGATTGTCAAAAGAATTCATTTTATTCTCATCACACTGCTACGCTCAGGTACATCAGTGCTCAAACAAAGAACCATACACACTTTAGACTCCTTAGAGCACTCAAAAAATATTCTAACTCTAGGGGGAAAATAGCAAGAGCTTTGCTACCTTTCTTAAAAACTGAAAACTAACTAATGAAAAACATTCGAAAACTAGAGTCCAGGTGTGGTATTTACAAACTTAGGGTATATACCCTAATGTCAAACATTCAACATCGGATCCAGGCCCCAACATCATGTATGCACCATCGTGGCCCTGACGTCATGTATGCAATGTCGCGATAGACATCAAATGGTGATTCATCAAGTAGAATTTTGTAGTTTCATTTTGTAGTTCTAGTGATAGAGTAAATGCCCATAGTATGGTGTTGAGAAATTTTATGAAATCCTTATTCAAGTGAAGTGTACTTAGGCACAGTTCATATCCAAAAATATAGATCAAGATTGCTTTTCATCATTGCAGCATCCACTTTGTTTTTACTATTTTACTTAGCATAGTTTTTATTGTTTTACTAGTTTAATCATTTACATTTCCAAGTACTTTACTTTCATGTTCATTAGTAAATTGGAATGAGTACAACTAGCTTTGAGCATTTAAGTGTAATCATTTGGTAATCCCAATAGTGTTATTGCTTGGTTTGCCCAGTAGCATAACACTTGGTAACCTAGTAATGGTTACATGAGCCCAAGATGTGTACGGTAAGCTAGGACCATATGCTCATCACTTTATGCTAAAGTAGATTTACATTACTATCATTACTTAGACTTAGGATTAAATTTCATTCTCAATTATGTTTATTGCTAGAGTAATCAGGGCCTAACAACATCAATTATCATTTGCCTCACTTTGGACTAAACCATATGTGACAAAGCTACCACTAGTCTGAGTGCAAAGATAGTGTCACGTGATCAATGCTTAATAATCTAGATGCCACAACTAGTCCCATCCATGGAATTCAATCGAATTGTACATGACCGCTTGTGATTCATATGGTTGTTGAACATAGGGGTACTTGCTGCTCATTACTAATTTTTAAGCCTTTCGATTTTATAGCATCCCTCCACTTTTCTATTTTCAAAGCAATATATTATTGAGTTATTTCCACCAACATAATATCATATGCAAATTGCATACACTAACTGATGAATTGTGTTTTTCTTAGGCCCTAATATCGAATCCCCAATATCAGAGGCCTGATATCATAGCTCATGCTACGTTATCAAATATCTGATATCATGGGATGCATGCCTACCTATAAATACAATACTTGGGTGCATAATTCATCTAATTCTTTTGTTAATAGAGGAGTCAAACTCTAACAACTTTATTCTGTAGTCTTAGAGAATAGTCAGAGAATGCCCACAATGTGAATTTGAATCAGTTGTACGACATCTTATTTGAGTGGCAATGTACCTGGACACATTCCATGAACAACAATAGGATTGAGGTTAATTCTTATTTATTCCAGCACTTTGACTTAGATTATATTTACTTTCCACATAATTTACTTTTTATGTACTTAGTTAATATTTATGTTTCCATGCATGTTGATGAATTAGCAGAATGAGTATGACCAGTTTCAAGCGTAAACACATATTCTCTTGGTAATCTCAGCAGCGTTATTGCTTGGTTCACCTAGTGTCATAGCACTTGGTAATCCCAATAGTGGATACATGGGTTTAGGATATGTACAATAAGCTAAAAATAGACACTCATCATTCGTAGGCTAGTTTAGACTTTATCTTTGCATTATTAATTAGATTAAATAATTAATTTCTCTATTATCATTAGGAGTAGCATAAGGCCAGAACAACATCAACAATCATATGCCTCACTTTGGACTAAATCATATGTGACAAAGCTACCACTAGTCCAAGTGGGAAGACAATGAACTACAATCAAGACAAAATAATCTAGATGCCACAACTAGTCCCATCCATAGAATTTAACCAGATCGTGTGTGAACACTTGTGATTTGTATGGTTGGTGTAGGGGGTACTTGTTGCAAATCATTGGCATCATTGTCAAGGAAGGTGCTAGTTATCTAGATTAGTTATATTATAAATGATTGCTATAAAGGTATTAATAATTTATCCTTTAGGAAATTTTAAAATTTTAAGTCACACATGATAAAACCACGTATTCTTCACATAAGACCAATAATGCATCGTATGATGAAAACTCTCATAGGAGAAATGATAGGATCTATACCAAAGAGAATTGGAGTGAACACCCTTAAGTAGGGATTTCATATGCTAATTTCCACCCTTACTACATGAAAGGACTATGTTCAACTAGTATAGAAAATCCTAGAGAAGATGGAGAAATTCCTAGAACAAGAAGGGCCTTAAGGCCTAGGACCTCCTCTAAACCTAGAAAAGGTAAATCAAGGGACCATGGGGAGAACTATAAGAGCCATTGCAATTCTCCCAGTTCTTCATCTTCCTCTTCCTCTTCAACATCTAGTTCTAACAAAGATGAACGTAAGTATTGAGATAGAGCTCCACTATGGAGTCAAGATAAAGATAGAAATCAAACCCAAGGGAAAAATCAAAGACATCAACATGATCATAGACAAGATCATCAATATCAAATAAATAGAAATGCAAATTCTCACCATGACATGTATGATGAAGATGAACCCTTGTTGGCTACTAGGGGCCTGACACAAATTAGGGAGGCAGTTCAAATACCCTAAAGACAACAACGGGACAACTAGATCAAATGAATTGATATGGACAACATTCCTAAATTTAGATGAGGCTATAATTCTAATCCACAACATCACTTACAAGCCTTCAATGATGCCTGCACCTTGCTGAACATTGCACCTAAGTGGCAAAAGCTTAAGCTCTTCCCTAGGACACTAATAGATGAAGCCAAAAGTTGGTATAGATTGTTGAAACCAGATTCAATCCACTGATGGTCCACGATGCTAGAACTCTTCAACAAAAAATACCAAAACTATGCCAGAGTTTGTTACCTAAGAAAACAAGTCCAAGGATGGAAGCAAGAACAACATGAATCCTTGGATGTGGCCTTGGATAGATACTATTCACTACTACATAGATGTCCAAGCCATGATTTCTCTCTAAAAGAGCAACTTTTCCACATCATAGATGGGCTTCATAATCAAATGAGAGAGATCCTTGGGATTTATGCCCAAGGTCAATTATACGAATTGAAAGCCCATCAAATACAAAGGCTATTTTAGTTCATATAACTGATGGGCCCAAGCAAAATATGATTCATCACTACAGAATTTCATCTTATATTTTCTTTGTTAATTCATTCATAAAAATAACAAATAAGTACTTGTTAAGTGCATATTTCTGATTTAGACCTATTGCCATTAGAAAATTAGATGTGATTTCATCAGGTATTCTAATTATATTAGTAGCGCTTTCATACATGTCTTGAATTGCTTTAATTTATTTAACAAGCTCATTCTTCAAAAGGTTTCTCTAATATATACCTAAAAACTAAAATTGGTATCCTAATGAGAATACCTAACATGTCATCTTTGAAAAAGAATATTATAATATGATTTTCCAAATTAAGAAAAGTTAAGATGTACTAATTTTAGCCATAAAATACACTTTCAACAAGATACTTTTAAGACCTCATTTACTACGTCATCCATCATAGTGCATAGACCTCAAAATAAGGCCTATTTACAACCTAGGCACAATTGATAGATGAGGCAATAAGTGAATTAAGAAGTCTTTTAACCATAATAAGGATCAAAATGATAAAATCATTTTGTCCACATGTTGGTCTAGAAATGATGATAATTTTCTTATTGAAACAATTATTTATTGAAGAACAAGTTATCATGACGAAAGAAAATCAACTTTCTTAAAGGCTAGAAAATGAAATTGAATCCTTTAATGAGAAGTAATTTCCTTAATCTCATAAATTATGTAAAATAAAATAAAATGAGAAGGCTTCAAATTCAACTAAGAAGAGATTAAGAAACATGGGCTCAATGATAATAGCACACAACAAAAACTTGAAAATGATAGTGTAACACCCCACCCTACTATACCTAGTTAGGAGAAAGTGATGCCTACGATTGCAAGTAATAACACAATGGAAACAATACAAACCAAAACCATTAGTGCATGAAAATACATTAAGAATAAACTAGTTAGTATATATATAGATATATATCTCTTGCAAGATCAAATTTTTCAAAAATCCATGTCAAACAAAAGACCAAGCATACACAAACTACATGTTTCTATATAAACCAAAAATTTGTATTACTCTCATAGTATACAAAAACATAAACATCATATACATAAGAGTACAACAAGGGTCATGCAAATATGAATAGTTTACATAAAATTATACATGGAGCTATATATCAATCAACCCTCATAGACATCTCTTTCATTAGTCATTTTAGTGCTCTCCTACACTCCTATAGCCTCCACCTATAACTAAATCAAGTAAGTTTAAAATAGAGTGAAAAGCCTTTACACTTTCCTTGCTAGATGGACAATAGGTATTGCAATAGAGGAGAGGAATGTAGTAACAAGAAACTTGAATCAACATTTAGTCTCACATATGCTCTAAGTAACACACGTGAAACACCACCAAATTTGCATGTTGTAACCTTTGTAGCCTCATCCCATGAAACCTGAGGTAAAAATTTGTTGTAAATGTGAATATTTTAATTCACATTAGGAAATCTCACATATTTCATTCTTTTGGGGCTGAAAAATGCCTCATAAGTGGTCGAAGCCTCATTCCCCAAGTGAAAAAAGTCACCTAGTATCTATATTTTGGCTTGGGGAGCTCAAAAATGCCTTTTGGGATGCCAAAAATGGTAATTTAATGGATTTTATGGGGGGATACACTTTTCTACGCTGGAAACACCTACAGGGAGGTAGATCTCACCTACCCCCCAACATGGAGGGGTGGAGGCTTTCTCCTTAGCATGGAAACTTCACCCCCTAGCATGGAGACTTCCCTCAAGCATGAAGACTTTCTCCCAGCATGGAGATTGCATGCCCCTAGTGTGGAAGCCACAAAGACCATATTTCAACACTCCATGCACTCCAACATTGATCCAACGTGCCAGTGTAGAAGGTTGAGGGCCAAACGTAGAAGATCTATCTCTAACGTGGATCTCCCATTGCCATTTTTAGTAAATGGAATGGCCATGAGGATTTGGCACTTACTATATATGGTAACCCCTCAAATTTTGGCACCTACCCCACCTAAACTATAGCCAAATTTTGCAACCAATTTACAACCAAATTATAGCCAATTTGTAGCAAAAATTAAGGTGAAACCCCTATAAACACCAAACCTTAACACCATTTCAAGGTTCCACCTCCTTTGGACTCACACACTTTGGCATTTTTGGTAAGCATTTTTGCATTCAAGAGCTTTGAACACATACAAAGCCTCTTGAATCCCTAGTGTGGAAGCCCCTCTGTGGGCAATTGCTACCCCTCCCCTCCCCCACCTTGCCCCCCTGGCAAGCAATTGTTAATCCCCTTGCAACCCCCCTTAAAACCCCCCTTTAAGATCCCCCCTATAGATCTAGTACAAGAAGTAGCAAAGGTTCAAAAGCATTAGGAGTTTTGAAGCATCTGGATTGTGGAGCAACAGATTCCTAGTCGCCACTGAAGTCAATCCCCTGCCCCCAAGCACATTTTTTACATAATCTCTAAACTCTCTTTATTTTCGATGAAATAAATTTTATAGTTTTAGTTTGTGTATGAATTAGATATGTTATTTATTTTTAGTACATTTACATTTTTAGATCTACAATTGTACTTCTATTTTTTATTACTTTGTTTGCCCTCCTCTATGTCCTTGGGTGATCTACCAAACTATCCAGGGCACCCTGAATCCCATTTTTTAGAGGTCATGGGAATTCGGGGTTAAAGCTATATTGCTAAGAATTTTGGTTTTCCAGCGAGTATATTTTTCAATTGCCACAGTTTTATGACACTAGAAGGAGGGCCTTTGTCCAAGTTCTTCACGTAAATTAATTTGGCATTTTTCTACCCTTTTTCTAACACCAAGCCCCTAATGTGGATGCTTGGGTTTTAAGAAAATTGATAGCAATTACTAGAAATCTTTTGAAGCTATCTAGGAAGGGTGTTACCCCCTTCAACTAGGAAAGCTTGGGTATCATAACATCTCTTCCCCCCTCCCCCCCCCCCCCCCAAAGCATGGATATTTGGGTTTTAGCAAAATTTCATAGCAATTGCTAGAAATTTTTAAAGTCAGCATGGGTGGTTGTCATCTCCCCCCCTCTACCTAGCTAGGAAGGTAGTCACCCCCCTAGATCACCAAAAACCCCCTTGCTATGAATTTTTTCCAACAAGGTCAACATTGCTAATTCTCATATAAAGAAAAGACCTCACCTTTGTAAAACTCAAAGTTTTTACTTTGGTTTTTTAACTAAAATAATACTTACCAAAACTTCACCCCCTTCATCAATGTTGGAATAGGAAGGTGTGAGATCCCCCCATCTCACCCCCTTCTTTTCCCCTACAATACCTAGCGTAGAAGGTAGCTAGAAAGCCAACATGGGTGAAGTTTGTTACAACCTTTTCTAGCTTTTCATTTTTGGGGTATACCCCCATCACCCCCCACTTTCTATTTATAGTAAGTAACCCATTTTCAATCGTTTTTTAAATTCCACTTACTAGAATTTGCACTTTTTCCATCTTGTGTAACCTTTTCAAGCCATTTTCAGCATCATAGCCATGTCTTTTAGTCGATCAACTATACTACCGCTTAACTTAACAAACATGGTATTTAGAAAACATGCAGTTCATATCTATGACCCAAAAGACATTGTGGTCATAGAATGAAGGTAATATCTTAGGAAAAGAGGCAAAAACCTAGATTTCATAGTTATTAATGAGTTCTACAACTTCCTTTGTGACAAAATACAAGCTACTCTATTGATACCATGCTCTGAATTTGATGCTAAGTGTCAATTTGAAATCCTACTCTGAAATGGGAAAGAATACATCCCATTCCCTGATGACCAAATCCCCATCACTGATTCATTGTATGATCAAATGCTCATATGGCCATAAATAACCAAATTCTCAAATAACCAAAATCATGTGAAAGCCCTATGATGCCTCATTTTTTGTTATGATTATGGTGTCTTTACATGCTTAACTAATGTTATTATGTACACTAGCCCTATGTGATGTGTTAGACAAGTGATGTTGCTAGTAGGGGTGTTGGATTGGGGTACAAGAGCACCTATCTGGTATGTTTTTATGCTTTATGTGTGATTTTGGGATGTAGGAATTTGTACTATAGCACTATGTTATGTGATGTTTGGGTGTGGTTTTGGCATGTGACTATTTAGAGCATATGATAAGGATCTCGTAGGTTCAAACAGATTTTTATTTGGAGTCTTGGTGTGTCTGTTACATAAGTTTAAATTTTATAGTATTAGTTGTGAAAACAAAAAAAAATACCTTAGGAAAATCATTCTGTAAAAAATAATTAAAAAATCAAGTTAAAAACAAAATAAAGAAAAAAGTAAAAGTAATGTTAGCAAGTGACATGCACTACATTGGGTTGTATTTTTCTTTTTTTTTTCTTTGATGTTAACAAAAGCATAATGTAATGTGGCCTAACCCCTTATTTTTTCCTTATTTTTCCCATAAGAGACCACTGCCTTTTATTCACCACCACGCTCAAGTTTTTTCTCTATTCCTTTCTTTCTTTTGTAAAACAAAAACGCATAGGAGTTTGTTTTTTTTTTTTTACCATTTTTCTTTCCACTCTTTTCCTTTTCTAGATTTTGAGCCTTGTAGACACTTTTTTCTTACCCTGAACTTGGATTTTGGATTGCTATAGTCATATCTACATGGGTGCAAAACTTATTGGGAGCAAAACAAAGTCTTGTCAGATTTTTGAGGATTTTCTCCTTGTTTCAACCTTTCTACCCCAACAATTTTAATTGGTAGGTTGTCTTTACCTTTTCCCTATCTTTTTGTGCTGGATTAGTGTATATGAACACGGGATGGGATCATGTGGGGGAAAGAGTGCAAAGTCTGAGCTTTGGCATGTTATTTTGCATATTTCCCAAAATTGTACAATTATGGTTACAAACTGTTTATTAATATATCTAGTATGTATGGGACGATGAGGACTTGTGGAATATGATCTATGTTGTTGATGAGCCTCGTATGATTAGAATATGCTATTTGTGGGGCCTATTGGGGCATGAGCACTTTTGGGCATTCCAACTATGATTAAAATAATATTTTATTAATCTAACTTTGAATGTGCATAACTTTACTTTTAGGAGTCTGATTTAGGTAAAATTAGTGTCGTTGGGATCACTGTGGAAAGTACTTTCTAATCATGGGATTAGTTTTCTCTTTGGGCATATCTCATTTTGAAAGTTATTATAGTGGTCATTTGTATGGCAGTACGTGTCTTTCGAGAACTATGATATTGTTTTTTCATATCAAGGTCTTCATGTTGTTCTATTGCATCGTGGTATTTTTTCATGAAATGACTGTTAGGGGTGGATTTGTGTGATTGTGTTTATTTTGGTGTGTTGTGCTTATGACATGTGTTGGCTTAAGTTAGCCAAACTGTGTACATGTTTTTGCGATAATGCTTGTGACGATCATTAATGGGTGGTCCTGGTAGGAGGGTGTGGGCTGATTGGTGATGAGGCACCTTGGACGTAGTATGCATTAACCCCCACTATGATGTATCGATGAGGCTCCTATCTTAGGCCTCATCCTGAGAGTGGGAGAACATAGGTGTGATTGTCCCTATGGCTAGTCCATGGCATAGGTGTGTTCATCCCTATCACTGGTCCTCCAAAAGGCTAGTGGTTGCGGGTCATAAGTTGATGGACCCTAGCACCAGTTGGATAAATAAAAGACTAATAACAGACTTGTAGGAAATGGCTATTATAAGTACTCATGGCAACATTTCACATGCTACACTGAGTACGGATATGCTAGCAACCATGTGCGCTATGTATGTGATAATATTGGTTTGTGAGTTATACCATTAAGAATAGGTGTTCTATTGGGATTATGATGGTGTTGATCATGAACTATTTATGGCATATCATGGGTATGATAACATGGGCATGATAAATGATGTCAAACCGTGGCCTTGTCTATGCTTGTATGATCATATGTTAGCTTTATGGGTGATATGGTGTGTGTTTTTTTGCATGAGACTAACAATGTTACAAGTTGCCTTATATCCCACTCCTCTCCTCTAGTACAACACTTGTCAACCATCTAGCAAGGGAAGTGTAAAGGCTTCCCACTCAATTGTGTACTGACTTTATTTCATTATAGGTGAAAGGTGCAAGAGCCTAGACAAGCATGAAGAGAGAGAGTAGAGGAGGGGAAATCCTTCAGTGTTTGGTTATGGTATATTTTCATGTATAGTAGTGTGCACTAGATATCCTTGTATGAAACTCTCTGTACTGTACTCTTCTATATATGATGATGAAATTTATGTGTTTTTTAGTATTTTTGCAAAGCAATGTCTAGTTTGCTTAATGTAGAGACATGAATTTTTATGATGTGATATGTATGTTTAGTTTTTAGTATGGTAGAAAAGTTATGTATTGTCTAACTTTTCTTATTAGCATGTATTCTACACGTTATTGGGTCTAGATATCATGCTTTCATGTTTTAGTTATCATGCTTTCGTGCTAAGATTACTTTAATCTAGGGCAAGGTGTTACACTAACTAGCATGGAAAAAGGGGGAAACACTTAAGGATGATTCAAAAATAGTCCTTAGACACCTCAAATATACATCAAACAATCTTGAATGCACTCCATAACCATGTTTTCATCTTCCAAAGCCCTCAAACCTTGCAAAACTAATTACAAATGGTAAAAAAGCTATTCCCTTGTATCCTCCTAGCTAGATCCATGCTGGGCACCCTACCCCTAGCATGAAAGAGAGGGAAAAACATTAAAACCCATCCAAAAAACCTCCAAAATCACTAGTTTTGACTCTAAAACCTAGTCCTCAACCTTGGTAACCCTAGGAGCATACATGCATGGTCAATTAAGGTCAAAACTAGTCTAAATCAAATATTTATGATTCTTCCACATTGGGGACCCTCTCTTCCATGTTGGACAGCATGGAGACTAAAGGGGGAACTCATTTGAAACTTATAAACACCTCAGAATGACATCAAATAACCTTGCATACACCTTAGAACCTTCTCGACACCCACTAAAGCCTTCAAACCTTAGGAAACTAATCCCAAATGGTCAAAAACCTATCCCCCCTTAGTTTTCCACATTAGGCAACCCATCCCTAGAGTGAAAAAAATGGGGGAAGCCCAAAAAACACTTAGGAACACCTAAAAGTGCCAAATCTTGGCCTAAAACCCTAGCCCTTGACTCCAGTAACTCTGGGAGATGACATGCATAGTTGATTATGATCCAAATTAGGCTAGATTTAGGATTATTATTCCATCCACACTAAGGAAGGTCCCTTCCATGTTTGGTAGTGTGGAAATAAGGGGAAAAACTATTTTTCCACTTTTGATGGCAAGATGACACTTCTGAAGACCAAAAATCCATGCCAAAGAATCCTAAGACCTCATAGCCATAAGATTGTACATCTTTGACCTTATTTTAGCCTCCAAAACTCATTCCCCCCACTCTTCCATGCTAGAGAAACTCCCTTAGTGTGGAAACAAGGGGTAAAACCTTAGATTCCCTTGAATGACCTTCAAATATGACCAAAATTAGCTAGAAGCTTGTAGAATCATGATCTATAGCCTTAGGGGGCCTAAAAACCTCATCAATGTGCTCCCAAATCATCCTAAAATCATGAAACAAGTGTTCCCCCATCCTTCCATGCTAGGGATGCTATGCTCAATGTGGAAGAAATGGGGGAAGCCTTTTCAACATGTTTTGACACCCAAAACTAACTCAAATGGCTTCAAAACAAAGCTAGAGCATGCACAACTTCTAAATCTGGGTTTCAGCTACCTGTCTGCCCATGTTTGATCCTATTTTTACTTGGATTTTAATTCTCCATGCTAATCCCTTTCCTTTCCATACTAGCTAGTGTGGAAATAGGGGAGTTAAGCTCTGCAACTTGCTTCTTAACTTTTACCAACCTTCAAAGTGCCCAATTTTGATAGATCTAGCCCTATGCTACCTTGGGAAGGTCTCGAAACCTCAATTTTGGACTCTAGATGCCCCAGAACATACTTTCCTTGGTTTCCACATTGAGGGTCCTTTCTTCCACGTTGGCCAACATGGAAATAGGGGGTCCCAACGTGGAAGCCTCAAAACTCTTGATCTCTAAGTCTAAAGAGCCCTAACTAATGCCCAAACTCACCTAATAGCCTTGTAGCCACAAACCATAGCCTATTAAGACCTAAAACTAGAAAAATCTAATCCCTTTTAACCTATGTTAGCCAAATTTCGCCATATGTATCATGTTTTGCTTGATTTGATCATATTACATGATGTTTCAACTTGTTTTTAGCCTTGTATTTCATTACTAACCTTCTTGACCTAGTATGGCCTTTACACAACCTTATATGTTCTTTTTTGTCTTATTATAGCCTTATTTGCCTCTATTTAGCCTTTCATTAGTATCAAATAGCGGGGTTTGACCTTCCCTGACCACTATTTGACACCATGTGACAATGGCCCGCTAAGGCCTAAAACTAACATCATGGCCTACTGTGGCCTTAAACTAGCAAAATTATGACCACTGTTGATCATTTGTAGCCTTATTTCTTGTACTTCCCTTTGTTTGACTTTTATTTTTCCCTTATTGCACTTTTTTTACTTGTTGTTACTCTATTTATAGCCTTGGATGACCTTGTTTGCATTAGAATAGCATGTATTTGCATAATTTTATGGCATTTTAGCATTATTTATTCACTTTTATATATGTGCTACTTAATATGCTTTTAGTTGACATGTAGGATTAAAAGTATGAGTACCTAGAAGTAGATCAGTTTACCTTAAAGCCTTAATAAGCCCCTCTTGTGATGTTGACCAAGTTGACCTCATGTACCCAAACATTGAGCCTTGAAACCATTGCACTATATAGCCATAACACCCTAATGTATCCCAATGACAATTGACCTTGAAACTAGAAACATCACAAAGGGTTCCTTAGTTGAAATTCCCATGATGGTGAAGAGAAAACACATGAAACCAAGTTTCTCACCAAAACTTAAGCCTACTCATGACCTCATCAAGCCCTTACAATGCAGCATTAAAGCCATCATATAGCCTTGATTATATCTAATGCTCACATGTTTGCTTGTAGTGTTATTTATCATTATTGAAAAATTGCAACAAATGACTAATGTTAACAACTTTCATGATCTGCAACAAGTAAGCTAGCATGCTCTCTCTCTCTCTCTCTCTCTCTCTC
>MNCI01002476.1:7194-22176 GCA_015680685.1 Gnetum montanum
ATGCTCATCACACTTAGGCTAGCTTAGACTTATTTCCTATTACTCATTAGTTTAATCAAGATTATTTTCCATTGTCTCTAGGAGTAGCACTAATTTAGGATCACATATTACGCCTCACTCTGGACTAAACCATACGTGACAAAGCAAATACTAGTCTAGGTGGGAAGACAATGAACTACGATCAACATGTAACTATCTAGATACCATAACTAGCCCGTCTGCAGAGTTTGACCGGATCGTGCATAAACGCTCATATTCATATGGTTAAGTGTAGGGGTACTGTTGGCGACCGTTTGGGACGTGACCACCAACGAGTGTCCTCGAACAGNCCCTACACTTAACCATATGAATATGAGCATTTATGCACGATCCGGTCAAACTCTGCAGACGGGCTAGTTATGGTATCTAGATAGTTACATGTTGATCGTAGTTCATTGTCTTCCCACCTAGACTAGTATTTGCTTTGTCACGTATGGTTTAGTCCAGAGTGAGGCGTAATATGTGATCCTAAATTAGTGCTACTCCTAGAGACAATGGAAAATAATCTTGATTAAACTAATGAGTAATAGGAAATAAGTCTAAGCTAGCCTAAGTGTGATGAGCATTTGTTCATTAATCATCTATACATATCTTGGACCTCGTGCATGACTACTACTGGGATTGCCAAGCGTAGATCCTAGGTGCACTATTGGGTTACCAAGTAGTCACACTTAAATGCTCGTGATTATGTCGTACTCATTCCACATTTAACAACAAGAATAGTAAATGATGATAAAGAAATATTAACTAAGAAAATAATAAATAACAATAACAATTAACAATAATAATTAAACAATTAAAACTAAGTGAATTCTGTAATGATGAAGTAATCTTGATCTTTATTTCTGGTCATGTGCACATCCAAGTATGTCACACTTAAATAAAGGTGTCGTACAATTACAAGCATCACACTACGGGCATGCACTTGGGAAAATAATCTAACTCTTATGGAAAAAAACTACAAGAGCTTCGCCACAACTAACAAAAGGATGCCTAGGTGTGGCAAAGGGCCACTTATTTATATGCTAAAATAGGCCCTGTGTAAATGGGGCCACATCGACGCATGGAGGGATGCGTTAACGGGGCTGCGTCAATGCGACCGCGTGTACGAGGCCCCGTATATGCGACCTAGTCGACACATCGACTATATAGCGCTTCATCACCCTTGTAGATCCAACAAAAAATAGAAGTAAGAGTATAAAAAGTGCTACCTTACCATGTCACTAGAAAGACATGTTACCCATGACTAAAGGTAGTCCTCTGGTAAGGTTGACATAGTTAAAAAATAGAATAAATGCACAAAATCAATTTCTGGGAGTCCCACTAGAAAGACATGTTACCCATTCCTGAAGGTAGGCACCTTCTCAGGAATCAAAAAAAATAAAAATAAAAAGTGCAATGAATAAAATTCTCCCTTGGATAATACGAAAAGTCTTAATACTCCTTACAATAGTGATAGTCTTATGGTTGTAACTCCAAGAGATGAAATAATGCGATGTCACTAGCATGTGGTCTAGACTTGATTTGAATCTTGGATAGAGAGGCTAATGATTACTTTAACCACTAATAAAACACAAGAATTTATTATGCCTATGGTAAGACACCTCATGTCCCAATCTTTTAAGCCCATCTCATCTCATTGTATGAATAATTATAACTTGTGGTTTTGTGTAGCATAGTGACATTTTCCCAAAATGGTGGTATGAACATGTGTGTTTTGCTAAATAGCTATATGTTACATTTAACTTTGTGGGTGCCTAATGACACTTTTATGCATGGTTATACAAGGGCACTAAGGGCTAGAGCCTACTTTGGGGAGGACCCACTTGTATAATTGTTGTATCTTATACCTAGCAAGCAATTCCACATCATCTTGAGCCTTTCAACAACAATAAATGCTAATAAAACTTCTCTTACCAATTCCATAAATCCATTCATACAACAAGAATTCATTATCCATCTCATAAGCACTTACTATACTTTCATAGCCCATGATTCCTTCTTTATGCACTTTCTATACCAAATTTTTGAAAAATATGCATCATTCCTAGCCCATGACCCTCTCTAAACATGTTTCATATCTTTGAGATATTGTAATCGACTCATTCTTCTTTACAAAAACTCAATGAAACATTTGAAATTTTTGCCTCCAATATCATAGTGCACAAAAAGTATAAATGGCCTAGGGACTTGGTGAAATTTCATTTTTAACTTTTGAAGCTAGGGGATTTTTTTGTCATTTTTCTTCTAAATGAAGTGCTCTAACTATCTAACTTCAAACACTCATAAATCCACACTTGCAGCTCTGATTTCCGAGATTCTTGAACCTTCTTGATCCTGTAGCTCTCAACTTAGTTATGGAGGAGGGGGTGCTTAGCTTGATATTGCTAAACCTTAAGTTAGAATTTTCTAATGGTAAGTATGAAGGAAAAAATGAAATTTTTTTAACAAAAATCAATCAGACTAAAGCCAAAAACACTTAAATAATACTCCTTATGAACCATACCAACTATCATATGTCATAAATAAAAGAAAAATAGATAACTGTGAAGGGTTATAAGGAAACTAACATCTAACAAGCTCCTTTTTGAAAATTTTCCAACTCTGCAATCATAACAATCTAAGAATTTGATCTTGTAAAGGGTACAAGTAAGAAAATGGTTATCAAGAATTAGATTGAATATTTTAATAATTTCCAAATCCTTGGTGATTGTAGATGGTCCCAAAAAGAGGAGCAATAAGAGGACCTTCATAGCTAACAAGAAAAAGGCCAAGAGTCCATGGATGAGGCCGAATAGGGAAATAGACCCCATAAGCGAAACATGTGAAGTAAGAGGCTTAGTTCTTTACTCTCCATTAAGAAACTCCTACTACAAGACACTCGGTCTAGGCAAAGGCAGAAGTTCCACAAGCACCAACATTAGGACAATGCCTTACAATGTCACTAGATTACCTTCAAGCCATCTAGAAGAAAACAATCCTAACCATAGTGATTGTAGAGCTCAACTTTGGTCCATTTCTGTAATTTGCTTTAGAAGTGATGAAGATGCAACTTCAAGCATCACTGTTATGGTCCACTCTCATAAACAATGAGGAATGGTATTTGGGGGAGACCTATCAATTCTAGCACAATAAAGGAAAAGATGCAACTGTAAACATCAAGTGAGTCTCAATTTCTTATTCTTTTAAGGTGATAGTTGAAGTCTATAATATACCCAATGAAGGAGATAAAGTAGCACATCTCCCCACTAGATCAAATACAAAAATAAGAAAATTGTGGTTGCAAAGAGCATATGGCAAAAATGATAAGGATTACAATGAGCTAACTCTTGAAGAAAGAATCTACTTCAAAATTAACACATATCATCTATTTTCCACAAAAAGATTAAATAAAATATCAATATATGTGGCTAGAGGAAGTGTAATCTTAATGGGGAAATTTAAGGTGAACATTGCACACCTTTATTTTCTTGAAATCCAATAGTGGTTTGAGGAAAAAAAGGTAGGAAAGCTAACACTTCCATTTCCTTGCCTCATCAAGAAGCTCTGCAGATGTGTTGAAATCCTAGGACACACCAATGATGACCTTATAAAAGCTCAAAATACTTCCTATGCTAAAATGCTCAAGCTAGCACTACCAAAGAAGGACTAGGTGGAGGAACAAATAGACACTAGGGAAAAAACCAAAACTACTATGCAACAATAGCAAGTATGTTCGATAGTAGCAAGAGCAACAATAGTAGCAAGTTTCATCACCATTGCCATAAGATTACAGGTTGTCAATAAGTCATTTGCCACAAATTACAAAGATCATCAGTTGGGGAACCCATGATGAGGCAAATTTGTATAAAGTTATTGATAGTGCTATCTAGCTCATAGTTTCCATAGATCTTGCTAGTGGGAAAATTTCATTATAGTTAGGAGGAGAGGAACAATGGTCACAATAGATTTTTGGAAATGCTTCATCATTCCATGTGGTGCTAGAAACTGGAGGAGCCATGATTGTGATTGTGTAGCACTAGGATGCAGCAGGAGCCATAGACATGATCACAGATCACATAAAGGAATCCTTCAATGTACCTGTTATGCTACCATCTAATCTTTTTAGAGCCAAAGATGTTCAAATGCTAGTTGGTACCTTGATGACTCCTATAGATCATGGGGATGTGTTAGATTGACTACTGAAGACTAGGCAAGTCATGAAAAATCTTTTTAACATCCCAAGTGATGTCATTACATTGTAGTTAGAAATCATCGTAATCAAGGGTAAGCTAGTCATGGCAAAGAATAAGGTAGAGCATGCAAAAAAAAAGTTCACAAACTACAAGAAGAGCTCGTGATCCTAAGAGTAGAACGGAGAGATCCTACTCAGTTCATTATGCCTAACCAACTAGAGTAGTTTAGAATAGAACAAATCAATCACCTCATGGAGCATACTAAACAAATAGAGAATGAGAAGAATAAATAGGTGTGGAATGCCTCAATAGTAGAAGAAAAGACATACGCACATGCTAAGGTACTCACTATAGTATAAGAAGAGAATAAGCAACTTGCTGTAAACAATGCTAAGTTGACCAATGTGGAGAAGCAAAAAAACATACTTAAAGAGAGCATCCATTAGTTAAGAGAACAATTGATGAGGGTCAATTAGGATATGAGTTGCCTTGCATGAGAAAATAGAACCCTCTCAATGGAGGAGGTATGCATCATCTGATAGAAATCAACTATTGAAATAAGCTTGTGGCAAAATGAGGCAAAGAGCCATGAAATGGTCAAAGAACATTTTAATGATCAAGTGGGCATGTACAAAGAAATAAATGAGAAGGAAATCAAGATGGCAAAGGCCCAGATCAACTCCATTTCAACACAAAATCTAGATTGGCAGCCCATCTTAGATAGCTATGTTTATGTCCACCAAGTAAAGATTAAAAACAAAAACCTAAAGATAGAAGATTTAATAGAATACATGGGGTTAGTAAACCTATGATATGCTAACCTGGCCATGTTAACAACAGGAAGGTACAAAAATGAAGTAGAATAACAAGTAGCAGCCATGTATGAATTATATAAGAATGAATTTACTAATTATAAGGATGCTTTGAAGAAGCTTCAGGTGGAAAATTTTGAGCTAGAAGTAGTAAAGGCCAGCTACCAAGGGTAGAAAGATGTTGCAACAAACTTGATTAGAAGAATGTCCAACTATTAGGAGTTATACAAGATGGCCAAAGAATTTGAGGAGGAAAGGAAACAATTTGCAACATGGTATGTTAAGGCCAATCAAATGTTTCCACAACTGCCTTGTCCATGGGATGTACCAGCTCAATCACACATTGCACAATTAACATGGATAATATATGACCCCAAAACAGATGAAGAGAAACTTCAAGTGTTGCTCAATAGATACAAATCTCAGAAGCCTAATGAAAAGGGGAATTAACCAATGGAGGAGCCACCACCACTAGGTACTACTTAGGCTACATCGAGGATCATTAGCTTGTTTTGTTTTAATCCAGTTTGTCTTGTCATAACTTGTGTCAATTTTATAAACACCACTATGGCATTTAGTGTCATGTAAATCTACCTCCCAATTTTGTAAGGGACTCTATCCTTATTTTGTTTTAACTTGAGTACAAGTTTCCAATTAGTCGTGGGAGTATGATAAAGTCAATTTTTCTTCACCTATGATATTGTATCTACGATGTCATATATCCGATATCATAACACAAGCTACGACATTGTAGATTTGATATTATGAGATGTGTGCAACCTATAAATACAACACTTAGGTGCATGGATCCAAGGAAGTTTTTCATTCCATACTAATAGAACTCTTTCAGTTTGTTTTTGTAATCTAGCACTTAGAAGTGTGAATGCCCGTAGTGTAGTGTGACTTAGTATATGGTGTCTTTGTTTGAACATCTTATACTCGGGCACAAGTGTGACCAACAATAAAGATCGAGTTATTTCATACTATTGTAGCATTTTCCTAGTTTCCTGTTTTACTTAGCATAATGTATACCATTTTCCTAGTTAATGTTTTACTATTCCATGCACTTTATTATTACTATTGTTAGTTAGCAAAACAAGTACGACTGATCTTAAGCACTTAAGTGTAATTACTTGGTAACCCAGTCGTGTTATTGCTTGGTATGCCCAGTAATGGTACACTTGATATCCTAATAGTAGTTACATAAAGCCCAAGGTGTGTATGGAAGATCAAGAAGGGATGCTTGTCACCATAGGCTAAAGTTGATTTATTTACTTATTCTACTTAGAATTAGAAACTACTTTCATTTTCATCATGTTTGCTAAGAGTAAAAATGACCCAACAACATCAGATATCATATACCTCAGTGTGATCTAAACCATACACATAGGCTTCACTAGCTCCACATGGGAAAATAATGGTCTCGAACTTAAACCAATTGCTAGCATAATTACATTGCCTCATCCACGGATTACGATCTTGTCATGTGTGCACGCCTATGAGTTGTATGGTTGGGTGTTGGATTGCTCCACTGCTCATCAATTACAAACTCTAGCTTTTCATATAATCACTCTTTTAAATAAAAACTTATAATGCCTCTTTTACTTTTGCAGATGTGACATGGCCTTTTTTGGTAAGGTCCTATAAAATCAGAATATGGTTCTAAATTGGTTCTAGCTTTTAAAAGAGCTAATAAAGCCAACACATATTCTTCACTATGGGCTTTTTTTTTTTCCTTGGGCTAACATGTAATGAGCTTTTTTAAAAAAGAAAATATGAAGCTTTTATTTTATTTTATTTTTGTGGCTTTTCTATTTCCTAAAAATAAGCTTTATTGTGTGCGGTAAAGGAGCTAACATGGCAAAGCTATTCTAGAAGATCTTTGTAGAACCAAAAACTAGTTCTAAAATTTGTCTCTACGAGCTAATGTAGCAAGACGTAAAGTCTAAAAATGGTTTTGAAGTTTTTCTTAAGAAGAAACAATCTTTTCAACCAAGCTTGCATGTACAAAAGAAAAACTGACATGGTAGAGCTAATTGAGCAAGCACTTGTAGAGTGAGAAAAATCACTTTACAAGCTCGTTCTATTTTGCACTTTTTCTTGAGCTAACGTGGTAGAGTTAATAGAGTTAACCAAACAAGTCCTTTGTAGATTGAAAAAATGGCTCTACAAGTTAGTTTTATTTAGTGCTGCAATGACATGGTATAGTTGATCAAATGACCCCTTCTTAGACTAAACAAACAGCTGGACAAGCTAGTTTTATTTAGCATTTCGCTAACATAGAAGAGCTATCTCTTGTTCTTTGTACAATCTAAGGTATGCTTCTACGAGTTAGTTCTACAAGGTAAGCTAGATAAAAATGTTGCAAAAAACCCTGGAAAAAAAAAACTAGGAATAACGTTAGGAAAAAATGGTGTAAAGAAAACCCTGGGGAAAAAGGCCAGAGAAAAAATGATGGGAAAAATATCTGTGAAAAACGCTGAGAAAAAACGCAAGGGAAGAACGCTGAAAACCAAAAACGCTAGAGAAACATTTAGCGTAAATTCAAACACACTGAAGAAAAATGCTGCTAAGATGCTGCGTAAGCTCAAAACACACAACATTATTATCCTTGGAAGTGATTATTATCCTTCTTACGATTGCACTGATATGATCCACAATCTACATTGTGGTTTTAAGCTCAACAAAATTAATATGGTTTTAAAGTCAAAACACAGTTGCCATATTCGATAAGACAAAACCAACAAGGCTTCAATTTAGTTCTTAGGCAAAACAAAAGGCTTCGAATTCGTTTCTAGATTTTCTTTAACAAGCTATGGTGGAGTCAAATGCACCATGCCTCCCATGTTTATATAAATTTTTAATCATCGTGGGTCCCTTTCCTCTTATAAAAATGAGAATGGAAAGGTTTCATTTTGATTTTCATGTGCAGTTTCGATTTATTTTTTATTGTCATGTGCAACAAAGTTTTGTAATCTTGTAGGCCTTGTTTTTTTAAAAAATAAATGTATTATTTTCTTTTCACGTGCTCCTCTTTCGTTTTGTTCTTTTTCTCCCAAAATCAAAGCCTAATGTTATTTTAAATCTTGGAAGATCCATGGGGTCAAAAACGGAATACATACTTAAAGAAGTGGCCTCATTTCTATTCACATATGTTGCATAGAAAATTGAAATAAGTTTCGATTTCATTCTCCTTATCTCACGTAAAGGTTATGAAAGTGTTTCTTTTAAATATTTCAATTCCAAATATTGAATTGTTAGAAAAACAATATGGGTTTCAATTTTGTTCTCGCCTAAGATTGGAACTTTGACTTTTTGTAAAACCTTTATTTCAAGATTTTTTTGTTAATAAACAATATCATTAAAGCTATAGTGCTTGAATCCAGGTCTTCAACATGAAAAATGAATACCTTACCATCACTCTAAATGATGGTCCCTCTTTGTTTCAAAGTTCAATATTTTTAAATACCATTATTCTTCTACATGCTTTAGTGAGACAATAAATATTTGGTATAGTAAATGATATCATGCCTTGTTATTTCCCTGACCTTATAAAGATTTGGATCATGCTCTAAATTCTTTAAAATACATTATCTCTTGGCAAGTTATATTTGATCTTATAGGTATAAAGATTTGAACTCTCATTCTTCTCTTTCATGCTCATAACTTTATATAAATGTAATGTGCTCTTAAGGTGAATTGAGCTTCAACCCTATACTTGTTTAGAAAAAAACATTTTATTTAAAAAGAGAAAAGATATTGAGAAGATTTGAACTCATGATCCTTGGCTTGTTTTCTGAACATAGAAATATAAATGTATGATGTATTAAAAGGTGATTACTTCATAATGAATTATTCCATAGTACATAGGAGTATTGCAAGAATTTGAACCTAGAACCTATGAATTGATTAAGAAGTTGTTGGAAGCCCAAAATAATTGTAACATAGGAACTTTATAACTCTGTATTACCCACTAGAATCAAACTCATGAATTGGAGCTTTGAAATCAAAAGTGGTACCACTAGGCTAACACTTCATTATTTAAGAAATAGTTATTAGCAATAGGAGGGGCTTGAACATAGGAGTGATGGAAAATTAATTTCTTTATCTATCACCATGAAGACAAGATCTTGATCAAATTTGTACTTTCTTTGACACGAAAGGAGCATTGCGAGCATAATATCATGTTATCTAAAACTCAACTTGACAAATTTCTTCTTCTTTGGTCAACCTTTTATTGTTGCTATAAGTTTTTACCAATAATGGAGATATGTGCACCTAAGAAAGTAAACAAATTCTTGAAAGTCTTGCTCTATTTAACAAATTCTCAAATGAGCACAAAAGAATTCTGTATAATAGCTTCAATGAACTCTCTAAAGGTTGTTTTACATTGATCATGACTCTTGAGTATAAATCTCAGATCATAAATATGTTGATCTTAAGGCTTTCCTTTGCTTCCATGCCTCCTATTCTCTCACCAATTCTTCTTTCTTATTCTTACTTGGATATCTATTTGGTATTATTATAAGGCACTACTCTCTATTTGAAGTTTCTTTTCTATTGTATCTAAACTTGTGTTATGCATGAGAAGTATTTACATAAAATCTAACTATTTAAGAGGCTTAAAAAGAAAGCATGGATTTCTTCTAGAAAGCTTTTATTCTATGGTTGCTATTTGATGGGACACGATATCACATGCACTGCGATATTGCGTACGCGATATCTCAGCCGTCGCAATATCGCGTCGTCTCCTGCAATATCACGTACACGATATCGCGATCTGCCGCCAAATCTATAAATAAGAGGCGGCACTCCCCTCATTTCTCATCCTAGGCTTAAAGTAGGGAAACTTTGGCAGTTTGATCACTCCAGAGATAGAATATTTTCCATGTGCCCGCAGTAGGAGTCCCCAAGTGAATGGATCTTTATTCGAGCAGCTTTGTACCTGAACGCAAGTTGTGTACGGAAATAAAGACGAGCTTTGTGGATAAACCTTGCAGTGTATGGAATAGGATTTATTACTTGTTATTTATTACATGTTATTTATTACCTGCATTAGCGCAGCATGAGTACGACTTGATTACAAGCATTGACAAATGTGTACAGCTAATCAAGGAAATCGCAATTAGTCTCTCTCACCCTTATCTCCTAGAACGCGGGATGAGTACAACTTGATACGAGTATCTACAGATGTGTACGGCTAGTCAAGGAATCGGCTGCTCATCACGTTTAGGCTAGTTAAGTACCTCAGTATGACCACTTCGAGCACGTGCATTACGTGTGGTGATCCCAGTAATGATTAGTGTTTGGTAGCCACAGTTGCATAGTTCAGGGTGTGTACGGTAAGTGGGAACGGATGCTGACGCTAGTTAATTTAGACTTAGTCCTTAGTTAGAGTTAGTTAGCTTTCTCAACCCTTCACCTTGATAGCATAGGAGAAAAACCATAAAATACCATAAAAATCATGTACCTCGGACTTACTTAACCATCCACTGTGACAACAACAAGTAAGTCTGCGAAGACAACAAATGATTAACCCCAAGTGTTCCATTGGGCGTTTAGGCATTTAGTCTGTGGAGTTCGACCGGATCGCTCGTGCTATGCTCATTTCGTATGGTTGAGTGTAGGGGTACCTCGCCACTCATCATTGGCATCGTTGCCGGGGACTAAGTGTTTGTGCGCCGAATAGAACATAAGGAATATCACTAACATCGTTGTGAGCCTTAACGAACCTTCGGGTTAATCAAAAAAGAAAATTTATATAACGGTGAAATTTGCACACCGATAAAAATGCCTTCTTCTCGTAAGAGCAACTCACCACCTAAGGACCACACACAAGACAGTCGACAAGATAAAACACATAACAAAAATTAGCCAAGTCCTAAACAATATAAGAAGACATATACTCATCTCGATGAGTATATTCCTAATTTTACATTTATTCTCCATCAGGATGAATAGCTGCAGTGGAGAGATTTGCAAGGTAACATTGTGTTACCCCTAGATCGATCAATCTCTCACATGCTTTTCCATGCCTTGGAACAGATAGGCATGACCGAGCTATACGCTGAATACATTGTGAAAGATTTTGACATGAGGGATTATTATCCCACAGATGCCCAACATATGAGAGACTTAAGGTAGGAGAGTCAACATGCACTATTGAAGGGCAAGATCCCACATGTCCTTAGCGAAATAGGAGATGAGGAACCCCTTATCACGGGTTCTTTAATAAATGATGTTCCCCCTCCTAACAATGATGAGGAGGTTTGGTATCAAAATCTACGATCAACAGTACATAACCATGGTTCTGATGCCCGTGAACACCAACTGTTCACAGAGGAAACAACCACTTATGCTAAGGACGAGAACTTAGATTGTCACCACGATCGGGGCCATAGCAGCTGAAGAGAAGGCAAGAAACATCACCATGGTGATGGCTCCCCTTCTTCTTCCCCTTCATCTCATCACTCACCCTCTCCTTCCACCTCTAGGAGCAGCCATCAAAAACATAATGATGAGGATAAAGGTAAGGAAGATGAGAAACCTCGATAAGAATGTTGAGAGGTAGGACGAGGGCAAGGACGTAGGGAGAGTAGGGAACAACGCAGACATCACAAGTGTCATGAAAGAGATGATCATGACAAGCCCCTACTCACAACCTGAAGTATGCTTGACATAATAGAGGCAGTTAGGATTCCCACAAGGCATTTAAAGGATAGTCGGATCAAACGATTAGACATGAACAACATCCCACGATTTGAAGGGGGATATAATGTTGATTCGAAAAATCATTTATGGGCATTCCACAATGCCTGTGCCTTGCGGAATATAGAAAATGAGTGGCAAAAACTTAAGTTGTTCCCAAGGACACTCACCAAAGAAGTAGAGAGCTGGTACCGGTCCCTAGAACTGGAAACCATCAGGAGGTGGAGTACAATGCTAAAACTGTTCAATGAAAAGTATCAAACGTACTCTAGAGTGTCCAATTTGTGTAAGCAGATCCAAGGCTAGAAGCAAGGTACACATGAACCCTTGGATGCTACCATGGCCCGCTACTACATATTGTTACATCGTTGCCCGGGCCATGGGTATGCTCAGCGGGATCAACTTCGCCACATCGTGGATGGGCTAAGGCATGAAACTAGAAGAACCCTTAGAACTTATGCCCAAGGAAGACTCTCACAACTTAGAGCCCATGAAGTACATAGCTTGTTGGAACAAGTAGCAAAAGAAGAAGGTGAGCTACAAAAAAGGGAAAGTGTGGACGAGTATAACCGTGATCCCTCCCTTCGAAAGAAGGAAGTGAAATTTTGTGATGAAGAGGATGAGTCATCAATCGAAGAGTTGATGAATCGGAAAACCTTGCCAATCCAAAAATTAACAACAGAAATAGCAGCTAAGGTAGATGATGTATGGAATACCTTAGACTCTAAAATTGAAATTGTCTTAAAAATTGTAGAAGAGTCTAAGGTTGAACAAAGTAGTGACAAAGGTAAGAAAAAGTGGAGAGATTTAGGCCCTGCACATAACAAGGGTAAGGAAAAAATCACTAACTCTGATGTGGCTGAGGATTCTGATTCAGATGATTACGGTGGATGTGAGATCTACCATTATGACCATCCTAAGGGATGTTGCCCCATCATCTCACATCTACANCCATTGGACAGCATCAGTAGTGGCAATACCCATAGTCATGGGGGATGCCATCGCCGAAACATCAGTACCCTTACTAGCAGCCTGACCCTTATGGTTATTATGTGTAGCAGCCGATTTCTCCAAGTGACTCTATGAGTCACACAACCCCCAACCGTCACTACCAAGTTCAGGAGTACTTCAGAAGGACTCCTTCTCCTCCAGGAGACACTCCATACCCACACCTCCTCCTAATCCATCCACACCTCTTCCACCAGTAGTAGTTCCCATAACACCTCCTGCTCCAACAATGCAAGGGGAACTTCCTCCTCAATCGCAGCAATGTCACGCTGCAAGAGCTATAAATATCCAACCTGTTGCTAGTTCTGACAACTGTAAAAAGAGAAGACCCTACTTTAGAACCAAAAGCCCAGACAAACTCTCGCAACAACAAGAAGTTGGGCCCATGTACACTCCTCCATCACCATCTAACACTTCAGAGCACCCTTCAGTCCAACAGAGCGTAATGCATACGATTATGTTAATGCATACCATAATTGACTAGATTAAGGTAGGCCACCTTCCCAGGAAACAAACTGACCCTGGGAGTCTCTTAATCTATTTACAAATCACCGGAAATAAACTACATAGGGCTCTTCTTGACTCAGGTTCCGGAGTCAACTTAATTTCACAGGAGATGTACCATGCCTGGAACCTACGACAACTTAAGAAGAGCAACATTCAACTAGAGTTGGTAGACCAGTCCATCACCATTCCCTTGGGATTGGTGGAGGACATCATTACCACTGTTTGTGGTTGGTCTTACCTAGCTTATTTTTTGGTGATTGAAGTAAACAACAATGAAGGGGAATTCCCAATTATAATGGGAAGGGCATGGCTTAGTTCAGTAGATGAAGGTCTTAGGATCTGCGATCTTTCCTTGGAAATCTCTAAGATAAACATTTGTGGAAAGATTGAGAAGAAGAGAGTTCCATGCATCATAGACAGTGATTCATAGGGTGATGACATGGAGGAAATGCCTCCATGTGACAGGTGTGCCCTTGAAACTTTACAACAAAGATGCCTATATGTAGCAACCACACAAGAAGTAGTAGACACCCTATGGTTGACAACTACTAGAAGGATCAGACAAATATGCATGGAACGAATTGAGAAAACCCATGCCAACAACGAAGGCATAGACACATTGGAATATGAGCATCGCGAACTTCCATCCCTTGATCTAAGATCATGATTTGGGAGAAGTTGGACACTTTTAAGAAACTCAAACAGGTGCTCATTATTTTGAATCTCTCCCTTTCCACTCAGTCATGGGGGAGATGGCCACCTATGCTAATCATATGGGGCCCTAAGTTCTTTTTCAATTTTTTTTACACGTTTTTGTTTTACAACGTTTTTTTTACACATTTTTGTTTTACAAATTTCTTTAACTTTTCTAATTTTTATTTTACAAATTTCTTTAACTTTTCTAGTTTATTTTTTTTACCAACATCATTATACTTTTCCAATTTGTGTGTGTGTGTGTGTTCCACCATGTAAGTTTGTCCCATAATAAGTGTTCGGAATGATGGTATGAAGTATTTTCATATTAATTGCTAATGTTTTATTTTTACCTTTAAGTCACAATGTTGATACTAAGGTATGTTTCTTTTGATATGGCAGGCAATGAGATCACTTCATCCATCCATCCACCAATTTCTATGGTTTCTCTTGGCTTGGAAATGTACAGTTCCCTCTTAATAAGAACTTAAATGAATCGGTGACTGGGTATTCTCAAACTAAGGAAGGACTCAAGGATTGAAAAGGGTGTGACTTCAAGGGAACTTGATGCTTTTGTGTTTGTCATTCTCTTGGGTGCTTGAATGTTTCTTCTTGAGTATTTTGTTGTTCCGATGTTACCCAATTATCAGAAGCTAAGACAATAAAAATAAAAAGTCTTTGCATGGTGTGGTTCTCATGCATAAAAACACAAAACACAAAAAAAAAGGTGAGAATTCAAAGCACACCCCTTAGATGGAATAAATATTTGGGCTACAAGCACTGGTTATGGAACCAAAAGTGTTCCCTCTAACTAAGGCCCTTCTTACTTCCCATTCTCTCCTTTGTTTGGTTGGAACGGTGGTGGCTCTTGGGGAGTGCATTCTTGTTGTCCAAGTGGATGGTTTAATCAAATGCATTGATGTGAAGTCACTAGATGTGGTTGGTTTGAGGCCAGAGTTGGAATGAGAATTGCTAAGTCATATTAATCATAAAACACACAAGGGGCTGTACACCACCTTATTCTTGGGATTCCATTCCAT
>MNCI01002476.1:22450-50879 GCA_015680685.1 Gnetum montanum
TTTTATCTATCTTTCTTACTCCTTTTCTTTCTCCATTCTAACGCTACCAGAGGTTCGTGATTAGTCATGGGGGTACGGGCCTGAATTTTTTGATTTTCTCCTAGCCCCAAAATTTTTAATTTTCTTCCTAACCCCTACACCTTCAATAGTCATCATTAATATATCTCTAGATCCGTATCAACCATACCACAACCTAGCCAATGAGTTTACACCGAAGCAAGGTATCAATTACATGATGATTCAGTTGCCCTTGCTAATTAAGATTGTGTTGTGTGTGTAGATGGCGATCATACAAACAACGGATTAGATCTGGAGCAAATGCTTGGAATGGAGCAGTGTTGAAGCAGCTATGCAAGGAGCAAGATCA
The DNA here is from genome assembly GCA_015680685.1 of Gnetum montanum. Classification (NCBI taxonomy): domain Eukaryota; kingdom Viridiplantae; phylum Streptophyta; class Gnetopsida; order Gnetales; family Gnetaceae; genus Gnetum; species Gnetum montanum. The sequence goes on from MNCI01002476.1 coordinate 22,818, forward strand.
ATGGCGCACTTATGGATGGACAACGAAGGTGCAATCTTAGCATTGGCAGCAGCAACACTTCTTTCTCTNCCATTCTCCTCAATAATTCCATACCTTTCCAATATTATTGTAAGGAACTCAAGGACGAGTTTTCATTCAGTCATGGGGGTATGATAAGATGCGATATCGCATGCACCGCGATATCGCATACATGATATCGCGATGGTCGTGATATCACGTCGTCCCCTGCGATATCATGTATGCGATATCGTGGTCCAGCACTCCCCTCATTTCTCATCCTAAGCTTAAAGTAGAGAAACTTTGGCAGTTTGATCACTCCAGAGATAGAATATTTTCCATGTGCCCACAGTAGGAGTCCCCAAGTGAATGGATCTTTATTCGAGCAGCTTTGTACCTGAAAGCAAGTTTTGTACAGAAATAAAGACAAGCTTTGTGGATAAACCTTGCAGTGCATGGAATAGGATTTGTTACTTGTTATTTATTACCTACATTAGCGCGGCATGAGTACGACTTGATTAGGAGCATTGACAAATGTGTACGGCTAATCAAGGAATCGACTACTGATCGCAATTAGTCTCTCTCACCCTTATCTCCTAGAACGCAGGATGAGTACGACTTGATTACGAGCATCTACGGATGTGTACAGCTAGTCAAGGAATCAGTTGCTCATCACGTTTAGGCTAGTTAAGTGCCTCAGTATGACCACTTCGAGCACGTGCGTTACGTGTGGGGATCCTAGTAATGATTAGCGTTTGGTAGCCACAGTTGCATAGTTCAGGGTGTGTACAGTAAGTGGGAACGGATGCTAACGCTAGTTAATTTAGACTTAGTTCTTAATTAGAGTTAGTTAGCTCTCTCAACCCTTCACCTTGATAGCATAGGAGAAAAACCATAAAAGACCATAAAAATCATATACCTCAGACTTACTTAACCATACACTGTGACAACAACAAGTAAGTCTGGAAAGACATTGAATGATTAACCCTAAGTGTTCCATGGGGCGTTTAGGCATTTAGTCTACGAAGTTCGACCGGATCGCGCGTGCTACGCTCGTTTTGTATGGTTGAGTGTAGGGGTACCTCACCACTCATCACTATTGATGTGTTGAGAGAACTATAATTTGTATTACTTATAAACCAAAAAATTTATAATATTTTTTTATTTGATTTAATAAATTACTCTACCCTTTTTGATTTAGGGGAGAGTTTCTGGGGTAGATGTAGCTTAACCAACCTAGTAGTTGAATCATCTAAAAATTTGTTGTGCCTTCTCTATTTGTTGTTTAGCTCTTGTTTTGAGTTTGACATTAATTTTGGTTTAAGTGGTTACTTGTTTTAGTTTAAAATGTGTTTTTTGTAGCCCTAATTCATCACTCCTTCTTAGTGTTATTTTGATCTCTAGGATTCGAACAATACATGTGTTTGGTTGACTACATATCAAAATGTTAAATTCATATAGATGTTAAGTCTACATGTTCATGATCTCAACAAATTATACATCTAGAGGTGTAATAAGGAAAGAATCTACAAAATAATACAAAATAGGTGTATCTAGTTGATCCTTGTTAAAAATATAATAAATCAAATAACTTTTTAAATAAAGAAAATAAAATGTGTAGATGCAACACCCAACAAATTAGGCAACCAAAGATGCCCATAGATCTTAAATGAACTTCATAATGGTTTTAATGACTTCAATAAGTCCAAAAATATGGGGATCATCACAATAGTATGTACACTACTAGATTGATCCTTATGGCTGCTTTGTGTAATAATAACTCTCTCCAATGAAACTTACTACTTGTACATATCATTATTATCTTCATGAATATCATAGGCCTATGCACCTATTTTATAGTTCCCATCTTATGCACTTTATTCACCTAAAATTATTCACCCTTCATACCTCAATCTCAAATAGTAGTAGTGCTGCCACTATAGTTGCAAAAAAGAAATACTATTTATATAGATCATTGTAGGTGAATAACAAAGCTACTAGTATTGAGCACAAACCTACAAAATTTCTCTTATTTAGGAATAAACCTAATTATGTGCCCATTTCTAGTAGATCCATTCATCCATATAATTCATTAGGAATTCCACAATTAGGGGCACAAAATGCAATTTTTATGAAAATAATGCAGGGAAAATAATAATGCATGAGAATTTAGAAATAATTTACAGCTTAAGATTTATTCTCAAACTTGTAATAAGTTATCCTTTTAATCATGAAATGGTAATTTTTGCTAAAATAATGAATTGTATAATTTATAATATAGTGGATAAACTAAAATTAAATGTAGTTTTTGCAAGATTCTCTCGGTCAAATTATAGATCTATATTAAATATATAACTAAGCTGGTTCTAACCAAGAAGCTATTTACCAATTATAAACCATAAATGCTAAATAATACCTTATTCATAATGACAACATAGTTGCTCCAAGTGAATATATGGTTTCTATGTTTATGTCTATGTATTGCAATGCACAAGTGATGAAATCTAGAAGGGTAAGGGGAGCATGCATGGAAAATAATAATCCATGAGAATTTAGAAATATTGTATATCACAAGATTTATTACCAAACTTGGAATTAGTTATCCTTCTCATCATGCAATCATAGTAGTGTCACAAAAATTATTATAGAATACATTGAATTTGGTAAACTTGGATAATTTTCAATACATTAGATAAAGTAAAATTCAACTTGGCTTTTGTGAGATTCTCTTGGCCAAATTATAAATATATAACTAAGCCAGTGGTAAGACTCTTAATTTGGTAACTCCAGGTTATGGGTTTGATTTTGGTGGGTAATACTAAGTTATAATGTTCTAATTTGATTATGTTTTGGAGATATGTTAAAAAAATGTTTTGGATTCTAATCACGCATACCCATCCTTTACAAACTTTTAATTTGGGTGTTGGTCCCAAAAATATATATATTAAAAATAAATATTTATATTACAAAAAAAAAGGACTGCAACAAAGAGTAGAAACTCCAAATCAATAACAAGGAAATGCCTAATGATTTTGGAAAGGCCTTTTTAGGTTTTAGTCATTACAACCAATCATAAAAAACCTCCCTTCTAGTGTAGAAAATTGAACAATTCATGAAAATATAAACATTGGATAAAGGGGGAGGATACCCTTTTCATGTCAATCGAGTCAACATTATCAAAAGATATTATCTTAATATTTTGATCAATAGTTACAAATGAATTATTAGTATTTAAAATATTTTGAATATGCTATCCATTCTAAAGATTTGACATGTAATTATCAATAGATAGACTTCTTCAATATTTCTTATTATATAGAACCATTTGGAAACCATATAAATCAACAACACATTTTTGTGAGATCTTAGGAACAAATATTTATTTCTCCTTAGTCACTAAGGAATTCTTTCAAATTAAGTTGACTCGAGCCTTCCTAAAAAGTACATGAATAATAGTTAAAGAAAAAGATAGGCTAATTGTTGAAACATCAATAGAAGAAATCATTATAAGATTTGCAGTATTTGTAGAAAAAATTTAAGTAAGATCTACAATAGTTGTAGAAGAAACCTTAGTAGTGTTTATAGTAGCTTGATGTTTATGCACTTGTATGGGAATTTTTTGTAGCATCAAATTAAATAAATCAAACATATGACCCTCTCAATGATAATAGTAACATGACATTAGAAGATTATAATAAATAACCTTTTACACACAATCAATTTTGCCAACATCCAAAAAACTCTCACTGAAGTGAATTAAGATTCACCTTAATCATATATTGAATTCTACAAAAACCATTAATTATAACTAGGGTTTAAAAATGCTTGATTGGCCTAATTTGGGAGACAATATACTTTTCAAATTTTTCAAAAATTAATGAAAGATTTGATAATTTAACAAAATTAGGAACCCTTCAAAATTCAAGAAAAATTGATTAAAAGAGGAAGTCTACTTTCAAATAATTAATAAAGCATGATGATGATTGAAAAAACCAATATTAAAGGCCTTAGAAACCATCATTGAATTAAAAAATTCTACAAAAAAGAGAGAGTTTGATAGATAATATACATGGACAACATCCAATCCTTGATCTTTCTCAAATGGATTTAAACAACTTAAAATACTTAAGGAATAAAGTAAATAATCCAAAATTTGCACAAAAATATACCTTCCATAAATTTTTTAAGTAACAAATTTATATAAATCATCAAGGAACTCACACAATGAAAAAGTAGTGGTGGATCTACTTAAGGATCACCTATTAAATCTGGTAGCATTGCATGTAATTCCAAGTAGATTCTCTAGAGAAATATTAGATCCACTAAAAAATTAAATTTACTAAAGAACCATTAGATTTAATTTGACTATGTCTTGGGGGGTGCATATTGAATACTTCCCAAATCTAAAAGTAAAATTGAAATTGTATTATGTCTATAGATCCTTTAAATTCTAAAGTATCATGTTGGTTGTATGTATTAGGGTGTACTTATAGTCATTCTTTTGGTTTTCATCCTCTTCCTTTTAATTTATGTTGCATTTTGTAACTAGGTTTGTAAAAGTATAGAAATAAGCTAATTAAAAAAATTGGATAAACATAATTAGTGATTGCACATGAAATTAATTTGTTGTATATGATCAATTCATTACTAGCTTAGTTGGATCTTAAATAAATACATTTAGTTTTTATTTTAATACAACCATCAAAAATATGTGGCAAACATGCATAGGAGATATGATAGCCTACTAATTTAATATTTTTTAAGCAAACAGACATAGGGGCTAGTAGCACAACCCCCTCACCATAATAAGGTAGTGGATCATACCACAAGTCTACTCCACTACTATTAGACCCAAAGGTAAAGGTAGGAATTGAACCTACAATCTCTTCACTAAGAGGTGAGTGTCTTAATTACTATGCTACACTTGTAGGTATTTACTAGTTTAATCTAAAGATCTTATCATATTTTGTTCTCTATAACATTATGTTTGTAGTGATGTCGGTCATAATAAAAATTGATGAGTCACAATATCGAACCCTCGATATTGGATCCCCGATATTGGACCCTTGATATCAGATACGCGATATCGGAAGTACCTAAGCAATATTGGACATGTGATGTTGGAGCCTATCTCATTGCCTATAAATAAGAGATTGGGACACTTGGTTTGATATTAGTTTTCTTAGTCCCTTAGCCAAACTCTTGTAGTTTTTCCCTTCTAGAGTTAGAATTATTTCTCAGTGCCCATAGTCGGATTCATAAAGTAAATAGATCTTTATTCAAGCATTGTGTACCTGAGCACACCTTATGACCAGAAATAAAGATGAACTTTATGATAAACCTTGCAACATTCAGAATAGCTTAATTGTTGTATTTCATGTTATTTATTATTATTCGATGCTTTCAATAGTTAATCAATATTATTTCCATTGAATTGTTAATTATCAATGAATTAGCACACTCAGCACAACTGCTTCAAGCATACGTGGAACACTTGGTAACCCAGTAACGATTAGCATTTGGTAATCCCAGTAGTGTTACACTAGTTTAGGATGTGTTCAGCAAGTGGGAACAGATGCTGGTGTTAGGACTAGTTAGAGAATAGTTAATTAGTTAAATCAAATTAGTTACTAAATTATTTCATTTCCCTATTTTAAGCACCAAGAACATAAAACATAAAAAGCATAAAAGGCATATACCTAAAGTTTACTTAACCATACAATTGTGCCTAACAAGTAAGCTTGGGAAGACCATGATCGCATAACCCATCCTTGTTCTGTGTAAGCACATAAGCACTTAATCCTTGGAGTTCAACCGAATCACATGTGAATGCTCATATTCATATGATTGAGTGTAGTGGTACCTCATTGCTCATCATTGGCATCATTGCCAGGGATTTTGTTGTTTGTGCACTGATTAGAACTTAGGAAATCCTTCCATCGTTGGAACGAACCCTTAGGGTTAGTTATCCTACAATCATCAAAAAAGAGTATTGTACACTGAATAATCAATCAAGTCTCCTTCTTCTTATGAGTGTGCTTCACCATCTAGGTTTGACACCATGAACAATCGAAGGTGAAGTGCACATGATGATCCGCTAGTGCCCCAACAGTTTCACTTGGTATACGCTCATCCTGATGAGCATGTACTAGGCTTTACCTTTATCCTCTACTAGGATGAACAGTTGCGATGGTGTGATTTAGAAGGTAACATAGTGTTACCTCTCGATTGCTCAATCCTAAGCATGCTTCTTCATGCTCTCACATGAATTGGTATGTAGCACTTACAATCGGAGTATGTTATGCATGGATAAGATTTGAGAGATTATCAAACCACGGAGGCACAATGCCAGAGGGATTTACAACAAGAGAGACATTACAAATCTGTGAAGGGGAAGTGGTCTCAGGATGCCCCGTATGTCTCGTATATCTTAATTGAAAACGAGGGTGGTGAACCTGCCTTGGAAGGTTTGCCACAAAATGATGTTTCCCTCATTGACTTCGGTCAAGGAATTGTGTATCAGAATCTTCACTCAACTATTCATAACCTAGGTTTTGGTACCAATAGAGACAAAGGGTCCAAGAAAAGAACACAAACACATGAGAATGACAGACATTCCAATCATAACCATGACCAAGGTCACGACCACCAAAGAGAAGGTGACAGCCACCATCATGATGTCAGTCCTCCTTCCTCTTCACCTTCATCATCTCCTTCCCCCTCTCCTTTGGGATTTGAACATAGTCGTAAGGGGAAAGACCATGAGGAAAATGGTAAGTGAAATAGAGATCATAGACAAAATAGTCGAGAAAGGGGACGAGGGCAATCCAGAGAGACACATCACAAAAGAAGGGAGAGTAGGGAATAGCACAGGCATCATAGATGCCATAGACAGCATGATCACGATGAACCCCTACTCGCCACTCAAAGTATGTTAGATATAGTAGAGGCTATTAGAATCCCAACAAAGCACCAAAAAGATAGCAGTATTAGAAGACTAGACATAAATAACATACCATGATTTGAAGGGGGGTACACTATTGATCCTCAAAACCATCTACAAGCATTCCATAATGCATGTGCCTTACAAAATATAGAAAATGAGTGGCAAAGGCTAAAGTTGTTTCCACGGACACTGATCAAGGAAGTAGAAAGCTAGTACTAGTCCTTAGAACTGGAATCCATTCGTTGATGGAATGCCATGTTAGAACTATTCAACTATAAGTATCAAACATACTCCCAGGTGTCCAACCTGCATAAGCAAATCTAATGATGGAAACAAGGAGGACACAAATCCTTAGATGATGCCATGGGCTAGTACAATTCATTGTTACATCATTGTCTTGGCCATGGTTACTCGTAAAAGGAAAAACTATGCCATCTCGTAGATGGGCTTAGGTACGAAATGCAAAGAACCCTTAGGACTTATTCCCAAGGAAGGCTATCTAAGCTGAGAGCCCATCAAATACAAAGATTATTGAAGCAAGTTGCCAAGGAGGAAGGCAAGTTGAAGAAAAGAGAAAGTGCAAAGGAATACAATAGAGATCCTTCCCTCTGAAAGAAGGAAATTAGATTTTGTGAAGATGAGGAAGAGCCACCACTTGAAGAGATGGTGAATAGAAAGACTTTTCCCATCCAAAAATTTGCATCAGAAGTATTGGCAAAGGTCTATCAAATGTGGAATTCCCTAGATGATAAATTTCATACTGTTCTAAAAATAGTAGAGGTGTTTAGAGAACTAAGTAGTGATCGAGAGAGGAGGAAAAAGAAAGAAGTTGAGTATACATGTAACAAAGGTAACGACAAGGTTGTTGTCATTGAAGAGGCTATGGATTTAGACACAGATAATGATGGCAGATGTGAGATATGCCAATATGACCATCCTAAAGGATGTTGCCCAGTAGCATCACATTTGCAAGAGTCTGAGGTATATGCACTAAACCCATGATTAAATAAAAGGCAAACACCTAGAAGGTTACCTTATCCCCAAGGTAATCCAAGGCTGTTCCACCAATGCTTGACATATTATCTGAGTGGAGCTCCACCATAACCAAATGAACAGTATCAATGGTGGCAACACCCACAATCATGGAGAATGCCACCACTACGTCAATAGTATCCTTACCATCAACTTGACCCGTATGGGTATTACATTCAGCAATCGATCTTTCCACATGACTCTACTAGTCATGTTGCTCTTTAACCTGACTACTAGACCCACGAGTACTATAGAACTCCTTCTCCTAGGAATGATGTTTCACATATGTACTATCCTTCTCATCTGATTGCACCTCTTCCACCCTTAGCTCCATTAACACCTACTCCAACTATGCAGAGCGAGCTTCCTACCCAGCCACAACAACGTAATGTTGCAAGGGCTATCAATCTTCAACCTACTATTGGTTCGGACAACTGATCAAAGAAAAGACCTTTCTTTAGAACCAATAGTCCAACCAAGTCCTTACAACCACAAGTGATTAATCCTCCAAATGCATCACCATCATTTGAATCTTTGAAGCTTCCTTTGAACTAAAAATTGCACTCCACACATACTATCATGTTAACTCACGCCATCATTGATTAGATTAAAGCTAGTCATCTTCCTAGGAAAGTCTCTAATCTTGGAAGTCCTGTTATATATTTGCAAATCGCTGGGAATGAGCCTTGCAAAGCTATTTTGGATTCAGGTTCTAGTGTTAACTTAATCTCTCAAGAAATATACAAAGCTTGGAACTTGCCTCTACTAAAAAAATTAACATTTGTTTAGAGTTGGCCAACCAATCCATCACTATCCCATTAGGACTAGTGAAGGACATTGTCACCACTATTTGTGGGTGGTCATATCCAGCTGATTTCCTCGTGGTCCAAGTTAATAAATGTAAGGGGGACTTCCCAATCATAATGGGAAGAGCATGGCTCGGTACAATTGATGCATGCCTAGGAATACATGATCTTTTCCTAGAAATATCAAAAGAAAATATGTTTGGAAAGATTAAGAAGAAGAAAGTTCCATGCATCGCATATAGTGACACAGGGTGTAACTGCATGCAGAAGTCCTAGTTTGTACAACGCTTAACATTGCCTACATGCAACTAGTGTGCACAAATAACTGACATACAAAGATGCCTATATGCAACAACCACAAGATAAGAAGGCACCCAATGCCTAATAGCTAACTGAGAGAGCAATTCAACTTTATGCATGGAACCAACTAAGAGCTTGACTTGTGCCTATATCGAAAGCATAGATGCATTAGAGCAAGTCCATCACCAAATTCCAAGTACTAACACCAAGAATATCAACTAGGAGAAGTTGAAAATCCTTGATGAGTTTAAGCAAGAGACCCTTGAGTTAAAATCATTGCCCATCGATATGGAGTATATGTTTCTCAAGAATGAAAAACTGATAATCATTAATGCTAAACTCACTCCTCAACAAAAAGAAAAATTGTTGAACATGGTAAGCAAATGGTCAAAATCCTTTGCTTGGTCATATCCTAAATTAATTGAAATCGATCCTAGGATATGCCAACATAGAATCTACACTAACCCCTCTATGAAGCCTTGATGACAACCACAGAGATGACTGAACCAAAAGCTTAAGCAAGTACTTAAAAAAGAAATTGAACAACTTATGAAGGCCAGGTTCATCTACCCCATTGCTGATAGTGAATGGGTTAGCCCACTAGTCATTGTGCCAAAAAAGGAAGGTAAATGGAGGATGTGTATAGACTTTAGGCTATTAAACATGGCAACATTTAAAGACCATTTTCCATTACCATTCATTGACCAAGTCTTAGATACCATTGTAGGGCATTGCTATTATAGTTTTTTGGATGGTTATAGTGGGTACAATCAAATTCAAATAGCACCAGAAGACTAAGCCAAGACTACATTCACAAGTCCTTGGGGGACATTTGCATATAGGTAGATGTTGTTGGCTTGTGCAATGTCCCAGCAACATTTCAACACCTAGTTCTCAGTATATTTCAGTAGCAAATAGGAAATGGTATGGAGATTTTTATGGATGATTTTTCCACCTATAGAGCAAACTTTGAATAAGCATTGGACCAATTAGAGCAAATACTAAAATGGTGTGTTGAAACCAACCTAAGGCTCAATTGGCAAAAAAGCCACTTAATGGTCTAAGAGGGCATTATATTAGGGCATAAAATTTCACAAACAAGGATGGAGGTAGATCCTAAGAAAATTAAAGTCATCCAAGGAATCACTTGTCAACCTGAAACCATAAAAGACATACAATCATTCCTTGGACATACAAGCTATTATAGACACTTCATTGAGAACTTTTCAAAGATCATAAAATCGTTGGTATAATTAATGAAAAAGAATATACCCTTTGAATGGACCAAGGAATGTGAGCTATCTTTCCAAACCTTGAAGCAGAAGCTAATAAGAACACCCATTCTACAAGCTCCTGACTAGTCCAGACCATTTTATATAATTATTGACGCATCCAATTTTGCTTTAGGAGCCATCCTTACACAATTAGATAATCAAAAAAAATCCCTATTACATTAACTGTGCAAGTTAAAGTATTGTTGGTGCATAACTCAACTACACCATAACAGAAAAAGAATTAATGGTTGTGGTGTTTGCACTAGAAAAATTTAGGCACTTTATATTAGGCTATAAAATATTTGTACACATAGATCATAGTGTAGTTTAGTTTCTTATGAATAAACCAATGGTGAGCCCTCGTGTCATACGATGGCTTGTGATCTTACAAGAGTTCAATATCACAATAGTGGATCGTAAAGGCACTAAGAATGTTGTTGCTGATCATTTATCTTGGTTGCGATGGGACAACAAAGAGGATGAAAATCCAATTTCTAATCACTTCCCTAATGAACTCCTCTTTGCAGGTGTAATAAATAATCGATCACCCACTAATACAAATTAGTATAGTATCATTCTTACTTATCCTCTCATGCAAGAAACATCACAAGGGCTAGACATTAAAAAGAAACAATAGTTTCTCCACCAAGTCAAACATTTCATGGAAATCAATGGACACCTTTACAAGGTATGCTCCAATTGGTTCAATGGTGTGTCCCTGATGTAGATCAATTATGAATTTTCCAAGACACTCATGAGGACCCTTGTGGGGGTCATTATGCTAGGAGACGAACAACCATTAAAATCTTGCTTGTAGGATATTATTGGCCTACATTATTTCGGGATGTCCATCATTTTGTTCAATCTTGTGAGTGCTGCCAACGTGATGGCAGAATGACTACTAGAATGGAGGGTTGCAAACAATGGATTCAACCCTTAGAACCCTTTGACATATGGGGTATTGATTTTATGGGGCCCATTACACCGATGTCCAATGGAAAAGCATACATTATTGTTGTTGTTGACTATTTCAAAAAGTAGGCAAAAGTAGCCACTATTACCAATTGTACATCATCTACCACTACATGATTTGTTCAACAAAAAATTGTAAACAGGTTTGGCATGCCTCATGCACTTATTTTAGATAATGGTACACATTTTACAAGTGCAACTTTTCAGAAGTTGATGCAATGCTTAGGAGTTGAGCATAAACTAACTACACCATATCATCCTCAAGCAAATGGTCAAGCTAAATTTTTGGTTCTTACCTTTGACTTTCAATGTGATGCTAAGATATGATTCTTTTTGATAAAACAGGCAATGAGTTCACATCATCCTTTCATCCACTCAACTCTATGGTCTTCCTTGATTTTGGAACTGTACTGTCCCTTTTTCTAAACAAACTTATTAATGAATTTGTGGCTTAGTGTTCTTCAAACCAAGGAAAGATTCAAATGGATTGAAAAGGGTAAGACTTCAAGGGGGATTCAATGCATTTATGCTGGCCATTCTCTTGCGTACTTCAATGTTTTTCATGGATCTCCACCATTCCGCTATTAACCAATATCAGGAAGTTGACTAAATCAAATAAGTCTTTGCATGGTGTGGTTCTCACTTAAAAAAAACAAAAAAAAAACCTCATGGGAATTCAAAGAACACCCCTTAGACATAATAAAGGAACATGGACTACAAGCACTAGTTATGGCACTAGAAAGACATGTTACCCATACCTGAAGATTTCCTCTAACTAAGGCCCTTTCTCGCTTCCTACTTCTCTGATCTTCTCTTGTTGGAATGGTAGTTGCTCTGTAAAAGCATTCTTGTTGCTTCAGGAGGATGGGTTGGTCAAGTGTATTGATGTGAGGTCACTAGATGTGGTTAGTTTTAATATGGATTTGGGATGAATTTTATTAAGTCACCCTAACCACACAATACACAAGGGACTTTACACAACCTTGATTTTAGGATCCCATTCCATTCTCTCTTCTCTTTCCATATTTCTTCCCAATATTCCACCTCATTGCTAGTTTTATGATTAGTCTATATTTTGGTTGGTCCATTATTACTCTTTGGTAAATTCTTGTGAGTGAATTCTTAATAATTTGTCTCTATATGTCATTCCAAGAGCCTAAAGACTCTTCGGTTTGTGGGTTTGTCAAGGCATAAAGGGCATGAGCTTGCTTTCAGGAGGATCCACTGACACTCCTTTTTGGTGCAATTGTTAAGTTCTTTCCCTTAAAAAATTTCTTGCAATCAACTATATCTCATTTCACCCTATCCATGACATCCATTTTTATTTTTTTTTATTGGCTTCACCTTCTCATGTTTCTTGTTCTTTCGTTTTCCACCCTATTGCTACTAGAGGTTCGCTCTTAGTCATGGGGGCCTATCGCAAGTTTTTCCATTTCATTACTTATCTCACCCCTACACCTTGGGTAATTCTTAACTACAAACCTGTAACCCAGTATCTACCATACCCACAACCTATCCAATGTGCTTCATATTGAGGGAAGGTATTAATTACATTATATCTTATCTATCCTTGGTAATTCATGACTATGTTATGTGTGTAGATGGCGATCACGTGAACAATGGATTGGGATAGGAGGGAGCACTCAGGATGGACTAAAGCTGGAGCATTTACACAAGCAACACACTTAATCATGTGGCCATGGATGAGTAATGGTGTGCACAATTTTGACATCAGCAGTAATGCACCTCATTTTCTTTTTTTCTTCCCTCTCTCTTCAAGCTGTCAAAAGAGGGTCTAGATGTCATCTATGTACAGTGTTCACCACAGTGGTTATGAATACCAATGTTGTAATATGTTTGTCGATTTGTTCATTAGGCACTTTGAGTTTCTCATTCCATGTTATCATTAGTTGTTGTTTAGTCAATAATCCCATTCCTTCCCAATATTTTGTAAGGAACTCAAGGATGAGTTTTTATTCAGTCGTGGAGATATGATGAGTCATGATATCAGACCCTCGATATCGGACGCTCGATATCAGATATGCGATATCGAAAGTACCAAAGCGATATCAAACATGCGATTTCAGAGCCTATCTCATTGCCTATAAATAAGAGACCAGGACACTTATTTTGGTATTAGTTTTCTTAGTCCCATAGCTGAACTTTTGCAATTTTTCCCTTCCAGAGTTAGAATTATTTCTGAGTGCTTGCAGTAAGAGTCATAAAGTGAATAGATCTTTATTTGAGCATTGTGTACTTGAGCACACCTTGTGATCGAAAATAAAGATGAACTTTATGATAAACCTTGCAACATTTAGAATAGCTTAATTGTTGCATTTCATGTTATTTACTATTATTTGATGCTTTCAATAGTTAATCAATGTTATTTCTATTGAATTGTTAATTATCAATGAATCAACACACTCAACACGACCACTTTGAGCATACATGGAATACTTGGTAACCCAGTAATGATTAGCATTTGGTAATCCCAGTAGTGTTACACTAGTTCAAGATGTGTTTGGCAAGTGGGAATGGATGTTGGTGTTAGGACTAGTTAGAGAATAGTTGATTAGTTAAATCAAATTAGTTACTAAATTATTTCATTTCCCTATTTTAAGCACCAATAACATAAAACATAAAAATCATAAAAAGCATATACCTAAAGTTTACTTAACCATACAATTGTGCCTTATAAGTAAGCTTGGGAAGACAACGATCGCATAACCCATCCGTGTTTTGTGTAAGCACATAAGCACTTAATCCTTGAAGTTCAACCAGATCGTGTGTGAATGCTTGTATTCGTATGGTTGAGCGTAGGGATACCTCGTCGCTCATCAAAAATAAATATATTAAAAAATCAAATTTAGAGTACAAAAGTAGAGAAGTAGAGGAGAAACTCAAAAATAATGAAAAAGAAACACCCAATGATTTTGGAAATGCCTTTTTAGGTTTTCATCCTTACAATCTTGAAAAACCTTCCTTTTGGGGTAGGAAAAGGATTAGACCTTGCCCTCATTTAGAAGTGTCCAAATTTCACTTCCTCCTAAAGGCTTCCTATTAATGAAAAAGAAAACTATAAAGAGAAACATTTAGGAATTTAGTTGAAGCATTAGTTGTTGAATGATGCTACTTTGAACTGACAGAGGAAAAAGATTATGATGAGATACAATTCACAAGAGCCGCGATATAGCATCCCATGCGATATCGCGTATGTGATATTGCATCGTCCCTTGCGATGTCGCGTACGCGATATCACAGTCTGCCGCCAAATCTATAAATAAGAGGCGGCACTCCCCTTATTTCCCATCCTAGGCTAGAAGTAGGGAAACTCTGGTAGATTGATCACTCTAGAGATAGAATATTTTCCATGTGCCCGTAGTAGGAGTCCCCAAGTGAATGGATCTTTATTCGAGCAACATTGTACCTAAATGCAAGTTGTGTACGGCAATAAAGACGAGCTTTTTGGATAAACCTTGCAGTGCATGGAATAGTATTTTATTACTTGTTATTTCTTACATGTCATTTCCTACCTGCTATTTATTACCCTGCAATAGCACGGCATGAGTACGACTTGATTACGAGCATTTACAGATGTGTACGGCTAATCAAGGAATCGGCTACTCATCGCGATTAGATTCTCTTACCCTCAACTCCTAGAATGCGGAATGAGTACGACTTGATTGCGAGCATCTAAGGATGTGTACAGCTAGTCAAGGAATGGATGCTCATTATGCTTAGGCTAGTTAAGTGCCTCAGTACGACCACTTCGAGCCCATGCGTTACGCGTGGTGATCCCAGTAACGATTAGCGTTTGGTAGCCGCGGTTGCATAGTTCAGGGTGTGTACGGTAAGTGGGAACAGATGCTGACGCTAGTTAATTTAGACTTAGTTCATTAGTTAGAGTTAGTTAGTTTCTCAACCCTTCACCTCGATAGCATAGGAGAAAAACATAAAAGACTATAAAAATCATATACCTCGGACTTACTTAACCATACATCGTGAAAACTACAAGTAAGTCTAGGAAGACAACGAATGATTAACCCCAAGTGTTCCATGGTGCGTGTAGGCATTTTTTCTGTAGAGTTCGACTGGATCATGCATGCTATGCTCGTTTCATATGGTTGAGTGTAGGGGTACCTCGCCACTTATCATTGGCGCTGTTGCCAGGGACTAAGTGTTTGTGCACCGAATAGAACATAAAGGATATCATTCACATCATTATGAGCCTTAACAAACCTTTGGGTTAATCAAAAGAGAAAATTTATATAATGGTAAAATTAGCACACCGAAAAAAATGTCTTCTTCTCATAAGAGCAACTCACCACCTAAGGACCATACACGAGACAATCGGCAACATAAAACACATAGCCAAAATCAGCCAAGTACTAAACAATACAAGCTAGTTTATACTCATCTCAATGAGTATATCCCAAACTTTACCTTTATCCTCCATCAAGATGAGCAGCTACGATGGAGAGATTTGCAAGCTAACATCGTGTTACCCCTAGATCAATCAATCTCTCACATGCTTTTCTGTGCCTTAGCATAGATAGGCATGACTGAATTATATGCTGAATACGTTGTGGAAGACTTTGATACGAGGGATTATCATCCCATAGAAGCACAACGTATGAGAGACTCAAGGCAAGAGAGTCAACATACACTTTTGAAGGGCAAAGGTCCACACATCCTTAGCAAAATAGGAGATGAGGAACCCCTTATAACAGGTTCTTTAGCAAATGATGTTCCCCCTCCTAATGATGATGAGGATGTTGGGTATTAGAACCTATGATCAACGATACATAACCATGGTTCTAATGCCCATGGACACCAACTGTTCACAGAGGGAACAACCACTCATGCTAAGGACGGGCACTCAGACCATCACCATGATTGGGGCCGTAGCAGCCGAAGAGAAGGCAAGAAACATCGTCATGGCAATGATTCTCCTTCTTCTTCTCCTTCATCCCATCACTCCCCCTCTCCTTCCACATCTGGGCGTAGCCATCATGAACACAACGGAGAGGATAAAGGTAAGCAAAATGAGAGACCTCGATGGGAAAGTCAAGAGAGAGGACAAGGGCAAGGACGTAGGGAGAGTAGGGAACAACGCAGACATCACAGGTGTCATGAAAAAGATGATCATGATGAGCCCCTACTCGCAACCCGCAGTATGCTTGACATAACGAAGGTAGTTAGGATTCCCACAAGGCATTTAAAAGATAGTCGGTTCAAACATTTAGACATGAATAATATCCCACGATTTGAAGGGGGATACAATGTTGATCCGCAAAATCATTTATAGGAATTCCATGATGCCTGTGCCTTGCAGAATATAGAAAATGAGTGGCAAAAACTTAAGTTATTCCCAAGGACACTCACCAAAGAAGCAGAGAGTTGGTACCGATCTTTAGAACCGGAAACCATCAGGAGGTGGATTACGATGCTAGAACTATTCAACGAAAAGTATCAAATGTACTCCAAAGTGTCCAATTTGCGTAAGAAGATCCAAGGCTGGAAGCAAGGTACACATGAACCCTTGGATGTTGCCATGGCCCACTACTACACATTGTTACATCATTGCTCGGGCCATCGGTACGCTCAGCGAGATCAACTTCGGCACATCGTGGATGGGCTAAGGCATGAAACTAGAAGAACCCTTGGGACTTATGCCCAAGGGAGACTCTCATAACTTAGAGCCCATGAAGTACATTGCTTGTTGGAGCAAGTAGCAAAAGAAGAAGGTGAGCTACGAAAAAGGGAAAGTACGGAAGAATACAACCATGATCCCTCTCTTCGGAAGAAGGGAGTAAAGTTTTGCGATGAAGAGGATGAGTCACCAATCAAAGAGTTGGTGAATAGGAAAACCTTGTCGATTCAAAAACTCACAACAAAAATAGCGGCTAAGGTAGATGACGTATGCAGTTCCTTAGACTCTAAAATTGAAACTATCTTAAAAATTGTAGAAGAGTCTAAGGTAGAACAAAGTAGTGACAAAGGTAAGAAAAAGTGGAGATATTTAGACCCTGCACATAACAAGGGTAAGGGAAAAATCACTAACTCCGATGTGGCTGTGGACTCTGACATAGACGATGATGGTGAATGTGAGATCTGCTACTATGACCATCCTAAGGGATGTTGTCCAATTATTTCACATCTACAGGAGTCTAGGGTGTATGCGCTTAATCCAAGACTCAACCAACGGCAAACACCCTGAAGGTTACCTTATCCAAAAGGTAACCCAAGGTAGTTCCACCAACCCTTAACGTATTATCCAAGTGGAACTCCACCATAATCCATCGGACAACATCAGCAATGGCAATACCCATAGTCATGGGGGATGTCATCGCTGAAACATCAATACCCTTACTGGCAACCTGACCCTTATGGATATTATGTGCAACAACTGATTTCTCCAAGTGACTCTATGAGTCACTCAACTCCCCACTGTCACTACCAAGTTTGGGAGTACTTTAAAAGAACTCCTTCTCCTCCTGAAGACACTCCATACCCACACCATCCTCCTAATCCATCTGCACCTCTTCCACCAGTAGTGGTTCCCATAACACCTCCTGCTCCAACAATGCAAGGAGAACTTCCTACCCAACCGCAACAACGTCATGCTGCGAGAGCTATAAATATCCAACCTGCTGCTGGTTTTGACAACTGTAAAAAGAGAAGACACTTCTTCAGAACCAAAAGCCTAGACAAACTCTCGCAACAATAAGCGATTGGGCCCATGTACACTCCTCCACCATCTAACACTTCGGATCACCCTTCAATCCAACAGAGCTTAACACATATGGTTATGTTGACGCATACCATAACTGATTGAATTAAGGTAGGCCACCTTCCCAAGAAACTAACTGACCCTGGGAGTCCCTTAATCTACTTACAAATCACCGAAAATAAACCACATTGGGCTCTTCTTAACTCAAGTTCTGGAGTTAACTTAATTTCACAAGAGATGTATCATGCCTGGAACTTGCCCCATCTTAAGAAGAGAAACATTCAACTAGAGCTGGCAGACCAGTCCATCACCATTCCCTTGGGATTGGTGGAGGACATCATTACCACTATGTGTGGTTGGTCTTACCCAGCTGATTTCCTGGTGATTGAAGTTAATAATAACGAAGGGGACTTCCCGATTATAATGGGAAGGGCATGGCTTAGTACAGTAGACGCATCCCTTAGGATCCAGGATCTTTCCTTGAAAATTTCTGAGATAAAAATTTATGGAAATATCGAGAAGAGGAAAGTTCCATGCATCACATATAGTGATTCATCGGGTGATGACATGGAGGAAATGCCTCCATGTAACAGGTGTGCTCTTGAAACTTTGAAACAAAGATGCCTGTATGTAGCAACCACACAACAAGTAGTAGATACCCCGTGGTTGATAGCTACTAGAAAGAGTAGACAAATATGCATGGAACAAACTGAGGAGACAAATCATGCCAACAATGAAAGCATATATACATTGGAATATGAGCATCGCCAACTTCTACCCCTTAATCTAAGATCATCAATTAGGAGAAGTTGGACACTTTTGAGAAATTCAAACAGGCGCTCATTATTTTGGATCTCTCCCTTTCCACTTAGTCATGGGGGAGATGGCCACCTATGCTAATCATATGGGGCCCTCAGTTCTTTTAAGTTTTTTTTTACATGTTTTTGTTTTACAACGTTTTTGTCTTACACATTTTTGTTTTACAACTTTCTTTAACTTTTCTAGTTTTTTCTTACAACTTTAACTTTTCTTGTTTTTGTTTTACAACATTGTTATACTTTTTCCATTGTGTGTGTGTGTGTGTGTGTGATACACCTTATAAGTTTTTCATCCAATAAGTGTTCAGAATGATGGTATGAACTATTTTCATGTTGATTGCTAATGTTTGATTTTTACCTTTAAGTCATAATGTTGAACATAAGGTATGTTTTGTTTGATATGGTAGGCAATGAGTTCACTTCATCCATTCATCCACAACACTCCATGGTCTCTCTCAGCTTGGAAATGTACAGTCCCCTTCTAATAAGAACTTAACAAATTGGTGACCGGGTATTTCTCAAACTAAGGAAGGACTCAAGGATTGAAAAGGGTGTGACTTCAAGGGAACTTGATGCTTTTGTCTTGGCCGTTCTCTTGGGTGCTTGGATGCTTTCTTTTTGAGTTTTTCTTGCTATTTCGATGTTAGCCAATTATCAGAAGCTGAGTCAATAAAAATAAGAAGTCTTTGCATGGTGTGGTTCTCACGCATAAAAACACAAAACACAAAAAGCAAAAAAAAAAAAAAAAGAAGAAAAAGTGAGAATTCAAAGCACATCCCTTAGACGAAATAAACTTGGGCTACAAGCACTAGTTATGGAACCAAAAGTGTTCCCTCTAACTAAGGCCTTTCTCGCTTCCCATTCTCTCCTTTGTTTCGTCAAAATGGTGATGGCTCTTTGGAGATGCATCCTTGTCATTCAAGTGGATGGTTTAGCCGAATGCATTAATGTGAAGTCACTGGATGTGGTTGGTTTGAGGCCAGACTTAGAATGGGATTTGCTAAGTCACATTAATCATGAAACACACAAGGGGCTGTTCACCACCTTGTTCTTGGGATTCCATTCCATTCTCTCTCTCCATCCTTCTCTCCATTATCCACCTCATTGCCGGTTGTATCATTAGTGTATATTTTGGTTGATGCATTATTTTCTTTTTGGTAAATGCTTGCAGTTAAGACTTTAACTCTAGTTCCAAATAACATTCCCGGAGCCTACGGACTCTTTGAATGTGGGTTTGTCAGGGCATTAAGGGCATGAGCCTGCTTTGGGGAGGACCCACTGACATTCCTATTTGGAGCATTAGTTAAATTCTTTCCCTTAACATTTTGCAATTAATTTTATTTTGTTCATTTCCATCTTGACATCCATTTCATCGATGCCATAGTTGTCCCTTTTTATCTATCTTTCTTACTCCTTTCCTTTCTCCATTCTAACGCTATTGGAGGTTCGTGATTAGTCATGGGGGTACAGAGCCTGATTTTTTCAATTTTCTCCTAGCCTCGAAATTTTTGATTTTCTTCCTAACCCCTACACCTTCGGTAGTCATCATTAATATATCCCCAGATCCATATTAGCCATACCACAACCTAGCCAATGGACTTACACCGAAGCAAGGTATTAATTACATGATGATTCATTTACCCTTGCTAATATATGATTGTGTTGTGTGTGCAGATGGCGATCATACAACAATGGATTGGATCTGGAGCAAACACTTGGAATGGAGCAGTGCTGGAAGCAGCTATGCAAGGAGCAAGATCGATGGTATGCTTACGGATGAACAATGGAAGGCGCAATCTTGGTGTTGGAAGCAGCAACACTTCTTTCTCTCTCTCTCTTTCTCAGCTACCAACTAAGGCCTGATGTCATTGTAATAAGGTGTTCACCCTTGTTGTCATGAACACCAGTTTTGTCAAGTCTTGTAATAATGATCCGTTCACATGTCATCCCATTAGTTCCATTCCCCTCAATAATTCCATACCTTCCCGATATTATTGTAAGGAACTCGAGGACGAGTTTTCATTTATTCATGGGGGTATGATGAGATGCGATTTGCAACACGATATTCGCATGAGCCGCAATATCGCATCCCATGCAATATCGCATACGCGATATCGCATCGTCCCCTGCGATGTCGCGTACGCGATATCGCGGTCCACCGCCAAATTTATAAATAAGAGGCGCCACTCATTAGATTAGTTGGAGAATTTCTATGAGAAACTACATTACATCGAAACTTCTATATAGCATAAAGAATAAGAGGACAAAAGCAATACCAACTATGAAGTATAAATCCTTGAAGTTGAGAAGTGTTCACAAATAAAACTTCATTTAATCCTTGTTGAAAACTATGTAAATACTTACTACATGAAGTCCAAGAGCTACAGGTAAGGGGACAAGTGAAAAAATAATGAATGAATGTATCTTTCATGTTACAAATAGGAAATATGTCTAAAGTGAAGCAATGATTATATGTTATAACAATGACATGTTAGCCTAGTGGTAAGACTCTTGATTTGATAGCTCCAAGTCATGGGTTCGATTTTGGGTGGTAATGCTCAATTACATATTTAAGGGTATACTTATACTATCACAATTAGTGTCATCCCCCACCCATGCCACAATTAGGGTATACTAATATGTTATACTTTGAGATATCTTTTAAGTTATCATAACTTTCAAAGCCACCAACCTTATGCCTCATGCTCCAACTAAGTCAACTACAGGTGATTCGAGTAATTTCCAAGAAAATCAATTAATTTTATGTGGAAGGCAAGAGACAATTTTATTTGCACCACATTAGATCTAATAAACTAGATGTAGAAGGTCAATATCTCTCAATAACTATTCCAACATGTATTGGAATGCTATCAATAAGTTTCACTTAAGTTCTCATCATCTTAGAACTAAAAGTGGAAGATGGATTCAACTCCCTCAAGAAGAGCATATTTGTAGGTTGTGTGAATCAGGAGCCCTTGAAGATGAGTTACATGTGTTTTTTCTTGTATTGTAATTGCCTATTTAAGACATCATTATAATGTTATAGGCCAAAACATATATTATTTGTTTTTTATACTCCCATTGGTGCTTGGTAAATATGTACAATGTATTTTTATTTTTCATGAAAATGTAATATTAGTCCAATAGATCCTTTAGGTCATTGAATGTAATAAAGTTTCATTTCATTTCATTTCATAATTTCCAATTTATGTGGGGCTTAAAAAATAATAATTTACAAACAATATGAAGTCCATAGATCAACATCATAGAAGAGAGAGTCTAATAAAATAGCCAAATAGTTTTAGGATGCCTTTTTCAAGTTTTTATCCTTACTACCAATTCTAAAAAACCTTCCCTCTAGGGGTAGGAAATGGATTAGGTCTTATCCTTGTTGACAAGTTTTCACATCTTATTAAATGATTTCTTGTAAAGAGGAGAAATCTCTTTCTAAATGATAATACTTTGAGATATCTTTTAAGTTATCATAACTTTCAAAGCCACCAACCTTATTCCTCATTCTCCAACTAAATCAACTACAGTTGATTCGAGTAATTTCCAAGAAAATCAATTAATTTTAAGCGTTAAAATATCTCAATGCAGTTTCTTCACCCTAAAAAAATAAAAGACGGTGCGGTTGGTACTGGAAGTACATGCAGAAGAGGTCAAACATGATGAGTTTTGTGCCATAGTGTAAAGCACATGAATCATAAATGATGCCAACGTGAACGGACAATACTTAAAACTCAAAAAGATACAATTATAAACAATTGCAAAGGGTAAGAACTTCATCATCCGACTACTCTTCTCTCCTCGGGATTGGCCCATTTTCCTCCAATCAATAAATGAAGCGTTCCTGCAGCTGCATACCACAAACACAACTAGAGATCCAAGCTCGTGATCGTGCAGATGATTGGAACGATGGCGTTGCAGCAGGAGGGACCGAAGCTACTGGGCTTCAGGCTGAGCCCGTTCGTTGCAAGAGTGATGATGAGCTTCAGACTCAAGGGAATTGCCTACGAGTTTGTCCATGAGGATCTGCAAAACAAGAGCCAGCTGCTGCTGCAATCCAACCCCGTTCACAAAAAAGTCCCAGTCCTCCTCCACAACGGCAAGCCCATCTGCGAGTCCCTCGTCATTCTGCACTACATTGAAGAAACATGGCCATCAAGTCCGCACCCGTTGCTCCCGTCTGACCCATATGACCGTGCCCTCGCCAGGTTCTGGGCTGCCTTCATTGACAATAAGGTGCGTATATGATGTTTGGTTTCTTCAATTTCGTTTATTCCATGACAAATCCAATGTAGAGCTTCATTGAAGTCATTTCCGTGTACGTTTGTTATAGCCGTGAATTGGTGAAATAACTTTGTTAGTTTGTTTCAATTTTATATTACGCGTGATCGTGACATATTTTGGTCTGTAATGGAAATTTGAAATTGTAAACACAGCACAGTTGGTGGAGAGTCTTGCGAAGATAATCATGGCATCAGACAAGGAAGGTGAGGATAAAGGGGCTGAAGAAGCCAAAACGAATGTGGCATTTTTGGAAGAGGGGCTGAAGACCATAGGCAAAGAGAAGGCCTACTTCGGCGAAGAAACTGTGGGACTGGTGGATCTGGTCTTCGGCTCGCTTTATGGAGCCATCAAAGCCATAGAGGTGCTGGCACAAGTTTCGCTGATTGATGAGGAGTCTGCTCCTGCGCTGAGCGCGCTGCTGCAGACGCTCAAGAATCACGAACGAATCAAAGACCTCATGCCTGATCCTGTCCTTGTCACTGAGGTTTTTCGTAAAGCATTCTATTCCCAACCTAAGGCGTAGATTCTCCGATCTTTAACTCAGTTTCCTCCCATGTACACTCTGGTTGCATTATCGTGAATTTACTGCCGAACTTATATATATATATAGGGTCTGAAAATAGAATAGTGCATTCTCAATATGGAATGGAATGAACACTACTTGATATCTATATGTTGATGTACCATTTGTATTGCTGTTCAGCTGAGAGATTAGTATGCAGTGTTCCTAAAGTTGCAAAACAAGTGTTCACAAGGATTTTTTTGAAGTCAGTGAAAACATCCAGAAATTATGGAATGTACCGTATTTGTGTTGAGGCATGCTTTAGGCTTGTTTTTGCTTGTATGGGTTATACATAAAATGTAATATCTTCATTCAGTAATAATCTTTACGAAGACATTACAGCCGCGTATAAACATGGAGACTTTAACCGAGAAATCTTATTACTTTCGAGCTATGCGCCGGAGATTCGCGATTCCGGACAAATTTTCACCCGTCGGATTCGGGAGCGCGTACAGAAGTGCAATAAATTCGCAATGGGTACGTATTTCATAATTTTCAATGAAATTTTGTCTGGATTTGTAGTTATACATTGAAATGGTCGCCTTGCCTTGCCTCGTATTGTTCTTGCCTTTTTAGTGATGTCTGCATTTTGCATTAAAATCTTACGTACCTTCTCCTGTTCTGAATCATACCAAAAATTTCATTTCATTGTTAAGTGGCAAGCAAGCTGGCATCCAAGCTGGCATCCGCATGAGACGGATCACAGAAAACAAGGGAGTACGAATAAATAAACAAACACTATGGTAACCGATTGCCGAAGTGGCAAATATGGGTCATACCGAAATCAAGTTTTGGACGGGGCGTGTGAGGAAAACATTGCATTTGCATGGATTCGCCTGGCTTTGGGAGCGTCAAAGGTTCCGCCATGACTCACATTCACGCGTGTTTATTGTTCATTGCTGGTTTTTGCTCTTTTTCCGCTGAAAAAAGAAAAAACAAAACAGGGTCATCGTCATGGGTCATGAGTCATGAACATGATGACGGATGGATGCTTCTTCAACATTTTTTAAAATCTGTTTGCTTATAAAGCAACGAATGCCAGCAGCACATGGCCAATGGCCATATGCAAGCTCATGGTGCTCTGTTTTTACTTTCCCCTTCATCATGACTAGTGCCGATTTTTCAGCGTCTAAAAGGTCTTCGATCATTGTAGGTGAGGTGAGTTCCAGGATGTGCCTAGTTTAGTTAAGTTGTGTCTTCTTTTAATGCGGTCATCTTCAATGTGGCCCTATGGCGCTACTCACAGGTAGTCTGTAGGGTGCTACTCACAAATAGTTGTTGAACAAAAGTATTAGCAGACCTGATTTGTTATAAATTTGGTTGAGGCTTGAGGCTTAATTTCATTTTTGGAAATATTGGATTGAGTAACAAAGGGGTTTCATTTTATTGCTGTCATTTTGGTTGTTGCGGAAATTATATGTTTGGCCAGATCATGGCTCCTGAGTAAGGAAATGGATTCAATGCCCTCCATACCTTTGCAATTTTTCTTGCTTCAATTTACTGTGCAATTTTTAAGCAGTAACAATATTTTGGATTTACATTGTTCTATATTTTACAATGTATTTTTATGATATATGAGATTTAATTTTTAAAAAAACTAATATATTTAAATTTTCTCTATCACGTCAACGGCTACGTCCCCACTTTTTTTGAGGCACATGTACCCAAATACGTTCAGAATCATAAATCCTCGATTCCTCGCTTCCACGAATCGGATTCTTTTGATGCATAGCTTTCCAGGAATCGAGTTCACACTACTGTGGGGTAATGTTTGACTATTTCCCTCAACTAGTTGGTAGCAAGGGATTTATTGTAACAACGTTGCCCCGACGTTGCCCGGCACCCCAAGGAATTCACAAAGATCTAATGGATCTAGGGCGGAAGACCTGGGGAATACGCCTCAAACAAGCAAACATCTCACGAGTACAAGCAGAAGAGAACCAAGCAAACAAGCACACACACTACCTTGTAGACCACATCGATGGAAGGGGAGACGATGCACCTACAAGGGAAGGTACCTCACCCCTAGATCCCTCATGATCTGGTACAAGGTGTGGCATGGCACNTGGTACCACCAAGCCGAGGTGGCTTTTGTAACACTTGAGAGCCACCCGAGGGCACCTCAGAGTGTTCCATGGCCCCTGAACCATGGGGAGATCCCAAGAGAACCACCACTTGGGAGATCTCTCACAATCCTACCCCACATAAAGAAGCGACGTCCTCGGAGTGGAGCCTAGGATAGCTTCAAGTGTACACTTCACATGGGTTCAGAACTCTGTCAATTCTGGGGATCCGTCAACTCCTTAGACGCCAGGCTTGAAGGAAGGTACCAACGCCAATACCTGATATGTCCTTCCATCCAATGCCTTGCATGAAATGCAAGGGCAACTAGAGGAAGCCCAAGACTTCCCTTCTCTATACGAGTGGGAGAGTCCAACCCAAAGGGCCAACGTCTCTAAGGCGTCCCCTAGATCTGTCCCTTTTGAGGGTCTAGAGACATATCTTCTTGCGTAAACCCATAACTTATGCAAGAAGATCGCTCCTCTTCCACAAGTCCCGCAGAGTTCCTTTGTGAATGGCATCTCAG
The DNA here is from genome assembly GCA_015680685.1 of Gnetum montanum. Classification (NCBI taxonomy): domain Eukaryota; kingdom Viridiplantae; phylum Streptophyta; class Gnetopsida; order Gnetales; family Gnetaceae; genus Gnetum; species Gnetum montanum. The sequence goes on from MNCI01002476.1 coordinate 49,138, forward strand.
CACCCCTTCATTTTTTTTTGAGGGCTCACCAAGGCCACTACCCATGGTAAGGGACTTGGGAACATCACACCGAGAGGGAGGACATGCTCCTAAGAGCCATGTCTCCACAAGCAACTCATGCTTGCCAGAACTCCATGTTCTGCTACTCATATTGAGTTTAGAACTCCATGTTCTGCTACTCGCATTGAGTTCAGAACTCCATGTTCTGCTACTCGCATCGAGACCTCAGAACTCCATGTTCTGCTACTCGCATCGAGACCCATGGGGTCTCACTAGTGCAACCATGTAAGCACTGATTCCACATGCATCGGTACCATGCGCAATCTCTTTTCTCATCATTTTTTTTCAAGCTGGTATGAAGGGAGGCAAACATGTTCTCCCTTACAAACAAGGTACAAGAGTAGATCTTTGAGCTTGACCTTGCCATCTGCAGACACCAGCATCGCATGCCTCAATACATCATTCATCATTCCCTAGTATTCCAACGAGAGAGAAGATCCAAAAATCTATTTGGAAACTTCTCCAAGAGGCTACATACAACAAGCCCCAACTTTCAGCAACACCTCTTGTGATTGTCCAACATCGAGAATGCCTGCTCGAATGTTAGAACAAGGGAGGGTCAATTGGGCAACCAACCCCATGACAATCCTCCATCACCTGTCTCATATCAGCTATAAGCACATCATCGAATGCAACCATAATATCCCGTTCATGGAGAAGGGTCACCCACATTTGCCACATGCAAGCCATCTTTCCCACACCAAGTTATGGGACAAGCACCATTTTCTGAACACAAGGTCCAGGAACAATATAGAGTCACCTCTGAGAGTAACCAGATCATGAATTCTCCGAGGAACATCAACGTTCTCAGAATTTGCATTTCCCCACTATATCAAGAACAACTGCCAGTCTCACAATCAACACCTTTCAATAGATTTTGCACCTGCAGGAAGGATCCTCTTTAGGAGGTTTCTTCCATAGGGAAGTATAGTAGCCCAGCTACACCTTACCCATCATACACTCCCAAGTAGTCAACATAGCCAATAGAACCATATCTGGAACTGTCACTAGCTGAGGAAAGACATGGGTTCACAAGGCTTACCAAAATTCAATTTTCACCTTAAGAACAACTCGAGACACCAAGCATTTCTGTTTCATCTTGGGAGATCTGGGTTTTGTTTCATACATCCCAGTCAAGCCCATTTACATCAATTTGTGATGGACAAGGGCACACCACTACCTATTGTCATTCAACCCAAACAACAGACACAAGTCAACAACAACATCTTGCCCATAGGAGGACTAGGTCCTCAAGATAGTTTTTACATGGAATGGGCTTTCATCAACATCATTACAACTCAAACATAACATGATTCATCCCCAAAGGGTTTACAACAAGGATGGTCTACCAGAGAGCCCCAATAAGAAAGTTCCTCTGAAGATCCCAAAACTACAAGAGTACACAAGATCATGCCTTGCCTACAAGAAGAGAAATATGTATCTTTAATTTAGATCAACAACATGACCTCACAAAGGAGGTTTCATGAATTTCACCAGGGTAACAACATTCTGTCTCTAAGAACAAGCCCCACGAGTTCACGAACATAGGACCACTACTAGGAACAAGTCCCAAACATCAACTGCTTACAGGAGACAACCGTCTCAATACCACCTGCCTTATTATTTCAGTAATTGAAGAGGGCATCCATTGAAATGGAGAATGATCCCTCATGATCAACTCT
>MNCI01002476.1:53193-72658 GCA_015680685.1 Gnetum montanum
GCAATGGTCTTAGTCCACCCAGAACAAGGCTCACCAAGAGCACATGTTTGAAAGACCTCCAAACTGAGGTACCTGGGAACCATCTTGTCCCAATTTGTATTTTCCCTTACTCACTGTATCTAGGGTGAGTGGGAGTGCCAGGATATCATATCCTGCACGATTCAACAAATGCCATCTCGAAACATGTCATCTGGGAGGAGACCAAAGTAGAGACTCAGTCCGATTCATCCCAGATGAATCACTAGAGACCTGAGATGGGAGCTCCTTGAGCAACAAAATTCTTGAGTTGCCAGTAGAACTCCTCTCAACCATATCACATACAATCACAACTAGTCCAACCACAAGTAAACAAGTGAAGGACATCACCACAACACCATCGTTTATATCCTTAGGGAGAGCAACATACATCAATTGCTCACAATTTCTCATCTATCCCCTTATGAAGAGTGAAGAACATTGCCATCAAGAAACTCTTCAAAAACACATAAGGATATGATCCTAGATCACCAAGGTATCAATCCGAAGGGACCATTAACCAAACAAGCTCAATGGAGTAACACCACCAAAGAGCACAAGGCCACCCTCCATGGGAGTGGTTAGCCAAAGTTGAGAATGGGGTTAGCTAGTTTGTATCGGAAACCTCACAAACCACAAACCCTGATACCCACTTAGTGAGAAACTTTTACCACTGACTAAAAATATAAGGCTTTGATACCATCTGCAACAACGTTGCCCCGACGTTGCCCAGCACCCTAAGGAATTCACAAAGATCCAATGGATCTAGGGCAGAAGACCTGGGGAATACGCCTCAAACAAGCAAACATCTCACGAGTACAAGCAAAAGAGAACCAAGCAAACAAGCACACACACTACCTTGTAGACCACATCAATGGAAGGGGAGACGATGCACCTACAAGGGAAGGTACCTCACCCCCAGATCCCTCACAATTTGGTACAAGGTGTGGCATGGCACTGCACCAAAACTATCCAGTCTTGGCTGCCTACATATCTACGACTGCCGTAGAATCAGGGCCATGTAGTTCTCCATGGAGAAGAGGGAAGGAAGAGGACTTAGAGAAGAGAGTTGCAACAGGAGGGTGTCCTATTGCTAGCTTGGTACCACCAAGCCAAGGTGGGTTTTGTAACACTTGAGAGCCACCCAAGGGCACCTCAGAGTGTTCCATGGCCCCCAAACCATGGGGAGAGCCCAAGAGAACCACCACTTGGGACATCTCTCACATTTATGTTTACTTTTAAAATGAACCATTTTTTAGTATGTATTAGCATTTTCATTTTTAAACAAGTATTTGGTATTCCAAGGGCTTCTATAATATTTACTATTTTAAAAAAGGTCATCCAAATGTCTAATGTTTTTCTTTTTCATGAGTTCTTTTACAACCAGTCGTTGGGCAAGAGTTCAGGAGTTGTACATAAAATGGATTGAACATACATCTGGGAGATCCCTACATGGTCTCTTCGATTCCCAATACTCTAGCTGCAATAAGAAATAAGATTTAAAAGAAGAAAAAGGGTAGTATACCATGTGACATGGCAAATCGATTATTTAGAAAAAATTAGGGAGAGTGCGAGGTAGGATCACAATTCAGCAAACTACAAATCTTGACTTTTTTGTGCATCAAATCTTGCCAACCAAATCAAGCAATAGCATTTAAATCATGCTACACAAAGTCATGTTTAAAAACTATTGATTTGAAAAATTAGGAAAAGTTAATTTTTTTATAAAAGTAAATGTTAAGGTAAAAGTCACCTTGACTCAATTTGGTTGCTAAAAATTCTAATGTGGGTATTAATATTTAGTTTGAAAAATACTAGACAAAGAAGCTACTATTAGAAAGGAAGTCAAAAGTTATTGTACTTATGCCATGATGTCCCTATGGCCTGTGGACAAGGAAAAAGGGAATTTTTTTTTATAGTTTGGGTACTACAATATTAGGCTAAAACTTGTCATCCTAGGGTAAATTTATTTTCCATTTGAATTGAGTTTATTTCTACACTTGCAAAATCACTCAATCCCATTTTTTGGATTTTTTTTTTATGTCTTTTCCTATGTTTTAAGGAAAAAAAAACTCCAATACAATAGGATTTTACAAATAAGAAGTAAGATTGGAACTATAATCTTTAATATAACTATGCAATGTAATCTTTTTATAGTTATGAATGTTGTAAGTTTTATTTAGTTACTTATGAATCCTCTTGTCATGAATAAAGTCATGTTGATCTAGTTTATAACTTAGTACTAATCATAAGTATCATAGATAGTCTATGACAAGTATTATTTCTTGTTTTGGTAATCCATGATATCATCTTTAGGCTTGTCATACTAGATTAGTCTGTACTAGGCTTTATAAGATATTCTTGTATTTTAGTTATGTTGCTCTTCCTTTGGTAGTGCATCTACTTTTAGTAATGAACCTTATCTTACATTATGGGATCTTAGTATAGTTATGATGCTTTTGTGTTGGGCCACTTTAAATGTCTTCAACAATCTATTGCTAAGTTGGGTCAATTACTCTATGATAATTGATGAACTACTATCTCATTATAGCTTGTCCTCCTTCCTTACTGATAAATCATGTGAAGGGCTACATCAACAAGCATGCGTTAATGCATGGGTTAATGTGTTGATGCATATGCATTGACACAAGGTCTATCTCTACCTATATAAATGTGCATACCCATTGCATTTATGGCACCATTGACTCAATAGCATAGCTAAGTTCTCACAGTTTGTTCTTGTGAAAGTTAGAATATTTTCTAAGTGCTCGCAATAGGACTTCAATGTACAGATCCTTATTCGAGCATTAATGTACCTAAAAACCTTGACATGCCAACAATAAAGATGAAATTCTTGGAACTCATTGTAGCACTCAAAATAATTTAATGTTTACTTTCACATACTATATCATTATGCATTTTATGTTTATGTTCTTAGTTAATTAATACGCTTACTCATCACACATAAGTACGATCGCCTCAAACATACTGTTAATGCTTGGTAATCCTAGTGGTGTTATCACTTGGTTTGCCTAGTAGCCTAATACTTGGTAACCTAGAAGCGTTCTTAATGATTTTAGGATGTGTATGGAAGGTGGGCCCATATAATTATGTTAGGAAGTAGATTAAGGTAATAGTTAATTAGATTAATTCATAATTAATTACTTTGTTTCACACTTAGATTAAATCAAATAAAATATAAAATTAATAAAAATCATATGCCTTATCTTACACTTAACCATACATTGGCACTTACACAAGTAAAGCCAAGGAGACAACAATCACATCCTTAAGTCACTACCTTGTCCATTGTGCATTTAGAAGCTAAAGTCCATGAAATTTGACTAGATCACTAGTGCAACACTTGTGATTCATATGGTTGGACGTAGAGACTACTCACCCCTCATCATTGGTATCATTGCTGGGGCCTTTAATTAGCTAAGTGCACTACCTAGAAAAGATAGTGAAACCCCCTAATGATGTTGTAAAGGACCCAAACATTAAAATCATTAAGATAAAGGATAATAATAAACACATGTTATTTGTACATAATTAGTGATATGGCTTCTTCTTGTAGGGAAGACTCTCCATCATCATTTCTAAGCCAATCCAATCTAAGGAAAGAAGGCCAAAAGACACATGTGCCCCAACAATTCAAAGTGGTCTATACTCATCTGGATGCATACACTTTGGATTTCATCTTCATCCTACATTTGGATGAGTAGTTGTGATGGAGGGACATGAAAGGCAACATTGTGTTGCCTCTCAATTGATCTATTCCAACAATGTTGTTAAACAATCTCATCTAGTGGGACATTACTAGACTCAATGTGGAGTACTAGGTTCATGACCATGTTTATCAAGATTATCATCCCACTGAAGCACAATGAAAGAAATATCAACAAATGGAAGCTAGATGTGAGGCTTCAAAAGGCAAAAATTTTCTTACTAATTTGTTCCTCCAAACACTCAAAAGAAGGTGAGGACTTCTTTTTGGGTGCCTCCCAATACACAGATTCTCCTCCTCTTCTTCATGAGAAGACCCTTAACTAGTAGTTGTATTCAACTATGGATAATCCTAGTTATGAGAAGAATGGGTATCAAGATCAAGGGGCCTTAAAGGATGGTAACCAAGGTAGGAACAATGACAAGCACAAAGAAACAAACAAACATGATGATCAGGGTAGTAGGCATTGTTCTAGTGTTGGTTCTCCTTCCTCTTTGCCTTCATCATCATCCTTAGTGTCTTCCTCCTCCAACTCCAATAGGAGAAGCAAAGGCAACAGAAATCACGATGAGGATGAACAGTGGGATAAGGATGACTACAACTCCTACCAAGATAATAAAGACTATGGGCATGAGAAATGTAGGGGGAGCATCATAGAGAATGAAGGGATAGAAAAACTCATCATAAGCATCATGGCCATGATAGGAGTCACAAAGACTACTATGACTATGATTTTCCCTTGCTAGCTACTAGAAATATGTTAAACATTTCATAGGCTATCAGGATACCAACCATGCACATGAAGGATAGTTAAATCAAATGCTCGAATATGAATAATATCCCCATGTTTGAGGGGGATACAATTTAGATCCACAAAATCACCAAAAATCCTTTCATAATGCCTATATCTTGTAGAATGTGGAAAGTGAATGGAAAAAGTTGAAATTATTTCCAAGGGTATTCATCAAAGAAGTAGAAAGTTAGTATTGATTCTTGGAATCAAAATCTATTCAAAGATGGAGTATGATGCTAAAGCTATTTAATGAGAAGTACCAAATGTACTCCAAAGTGTCCAATTTGAGGAGGCAAATCCAAGGGTGGAAATAAGGCACTCATGAGTTCTCAGATGCGAGTATGGGTAGATATTACTCTTTATTGCATCACTACCTAGGCCATGGATACTCCTAATGGGATCAGTTGCACCATATCATAGATGGGCTTAGAATTGAAATAAGGAGAATCCTTGGGATCTACATCTATGGAAGAAATTTTGAGCTAAGGGATCATTAGATTCAAAGGCTTATTGAATAAGTGGACAAAAAGGAAGGAAATCTAAAAAAAATACCAAAGTATAAAAGAATACAATAGGGATCCCTCCATCAAGTAGAGGGATGTTCATTTTTGTGAAAATGAGAAGGAGGCACTACTTGATGAAGTGGTGCAATAAAAAACATTGCAAATCCAAAAATCTATTATTGAAATATTAGATAAGGTTGCAAATATGTGGGACTCCTTGGATGAAAAATTCCAAATTGCTCTAAATATTGTAGAGGAAAGTAGAGATCAAGGAGGTAGTGGCCATGAATGAAGGAAGAAGAAGGAGGCTAACCATGAACAGAATAAAGTTAAGGGCAAAGCTGATGTAGTAGAGGAGGTTGTAGACTTAGAAACTAATGATGATGGTTGTGACATATGCCAATACAAATATCCCAAGGGATTTTGCCCTATCTTGTCGCACCTACAAGAATCTGGAGTGTATGCTCTACATCCTAGATTGGCGAAAAGGCAAGCATCTAGGAGGTCGTCTGATCCCCAAGGCAACTATCGATAGTAGTTCCACCAACAAGCTTACTATCCAAATGGAGTACCACCTTAATCTCAATAATAATACCAACAATGGCAACATCCAAGGTCATGGGGGATACCACCTCTAAGGTAGCAACACCCTTATTGCTAATTAGATCCATATGAGTACTACATTCAATGGCCTATCTCTCCATGTGACTCTTCTAGTCACGCTTCCTTCCCACAACACAATTACCCTTCCTTCTGAATACTACAGAGCATAATTGTCAAAGGGGAAGTCCCCATTTTCCTACTATCCTCCTTACCACTCTTCCACTCCTACACCTGCACCTTTAATTCCTCTACCACTTGCTCCATCCATGTAGGGTAAGATACCTACCTAGCCATAGTAGAGAAATGCTACAAGGGTTGCAAACTTACAACCAACTCCTCAGTTGACTAGTTCTAAATCTAAGTCTTGAAAAAGACCATTCTTTAGAACCAATAGTCCCACAAAGCCCTCACAAACACCTATCGCTGTTAACCTTACTGCTACCTCCCCTGAAATTAATATCAAACAACCTTTGAACTAAAGTGCTTCATAGTTACACACTATCATGTTGACCCATGTGGTTACAAATTGGATTAAAGTTGGTCATCTTCCTAGGAAGGGACCTAATCTTTGGAGTCCTCTTATCTACTTACATATTGTTGGAAATGAACCATGTAAGGCTCTTTTGAACTCAAGTTCTAGAGTTAACTTGATTTCACAAGAAATGTACAATGCTTAGAACCTTCCCCTTTGAAAAAGAGCAACATCATACAAGAGTTGATATACCAATCCATCACTATTCCTCTTGATTGATGGAAGACATCATGACTACCATTTGTGGATGGTCATATCCTACCAATTTTCTAGTAATCCATGTGTAGAATAACAAAGAGAACTTATTTATAATCATAGGAAGAGCATGGTTGAGCACTATAGATGCATGGTTGGGGATCATAGATCTCTCCTTGAAATTTTCAAGGAAAATGAATTTAGCAAATTTGAGAAGAAGAGAGTTCCATGCATTGTGTATAATGACATAGGGTGTCACTGTATGCAAAAACTATGAACGATAAAGAACACATCACCTCAAGCATGTAGTTAGTATGTTGATATCATAGAGATTCAAAGGTTCTTGTGCATAGTAGCCACTAAATAGTGATTGATAGCTAGAAATGAGGCTAGATCAATAATGTGCATGGAACCAACTAAGAGCCTCACAAGTTCTTATGTGGAAAGCATGGATCAATTAGAGCAAATCCATTGCCAACTCTCTGATGAACAAAGTGAAATCAATTAGGGAGAGTTGGAGATCCATAAAAATTTCAAGCAAGATACCCTCAAATTAAAGGCTCTATTGGCAGGTATGGAGTATGCATTTTTGAACAATGGCAAGCCAATAATCATCAATGCCACACTTTCTCCCATACAAAAGAAGAAGTTGTTGGAAGTTATCAAAGAATGGTCAATAGCCTTTGCTTGGTCAAATCATGAGATAACAAGAATTGATCCAAGGATATGTTAGCACAAAATATATATAGATTCCTCTATCAAACCAATGAGATAGCTGCAAAGATTCTTGAACCTAAAGCTCAAGCAAATCATTGAGGAAATTGAACAACTCCTCAAGGGTAGGTTCATCTATCCCATTGTAGATAATGAGTGGGTTAGTCAACTTGTTATCGTGCCAAAGAAAGGAGGAAAGTGGAGTTTGTATAGACTTTAGGCTATTGAATATGGAAACTTACAAAGATCACTTTTAATTGCTATTTGTGAACCATGTGCTAGATATTATTGTGGGGAATTTTTGCTATAGCTTTCAAGATACTGGTTATAACCAAATCTATATTGCACCAAAATACTAGGCCAAGATAGCATTCACAAGTCCTTGGGGGACTTTTTCATATTTTAAGATGTCCTTTGGCCTATGCAATGCTCTCACAACATTCCAACGGTTGGTCCTTAGCATCTTTCAATAATAACTCATTAGTGGGATAGTAGTTTTCATGGATGAATTCTCTACCTATGAGGCTACCTTTGAGCAAGCCTTAGGCATCCTAGAGAAAGTTCTTCAATGGTGTGTAGAAACTAACTTGATGCTCAATTAGCAAAATAGCCATCTAATGGTCCAAAAGGGCATTATTTTGGAGCATTAAATTTTGAACAAAGGGATTGAGGTAGACCTAGAAAAAATAAGGGTCATCCAAGGAATAACCAAACAACCAAAGATTGTGAAGGACATGAGGTCATTCCTTAGCCACACCACTTACTATATCCACTTCATCAAGAACTTCTCAAAGATTACCAAGTTGTTGGTGGAGCTAACAAAGAAGGGTACACCATTCATCTGGACTAAGGAATGTGATGATCCATTCTAACAACTCAAGCAAAAACTCATAGAGACTCCAATTCTATGAGCACCACACTAGTCAAGACCATTCCATATCATGATAGATGTATCAAACTATGCCTTGGAAGTCATGCTTACATAGATGGATGATCAAAAATGTTCATATTACATCCACTATGGAAACAGAAGCATTATGGGTGCACAACTCAATTACACCACCACTAAAAATGAGCTTATGGTGATGGTGTATGCATTGGAGAAATTCAAGAACTATGTGCTTGGATACAAAATTTTTATGCACAATTGACCATAGTGCCATATGGTTCCTAATGAACAAGCCAATGGTAAGCCCCTATGTCATATGATGGCTAGTGATCCTCCAAGAGTTTAACTTAACAATGGTAGAACGAAAGGGGATCAAGAATGTGGTAGTTGACCATATGTCTTGATTAAGATGGAATAGCAAGGAGGAGGGGAGTCCAATGTCTAATCAAATTCCTAATAAACTTCTCTTTGTTGATGCTGTTAATAAGATTCCAAAGAAATGAACTAACATGATAACATCCATTCCTATCTACTCACATAAGAGATGTGCTAGGAGCGGGACCATAATAAGAAATAGTAGCTTCTTCATTAGGCCAAACACTTGATGGAAATGAATGACAACCTATATAGGGTTTGTGTTGATGGCCTAGTATGATGGTGTGTCCTTGATGTAGATCAACTTCAAGTCCTCCAAGATGCACATGAAGGCCCTTGTGGGGGCCATTATGCTAAGAGGTGAATAGCNATGGAGGAATGATTGCATGCATGCAAGGGCCTTAATAGTGGATCCAACCACTAGAGCCTTTCGATCTTTGGGGGATTGACTTTACGTGGTCCATTAACCCCATGTCAGATGGAAAGACCTACATTATCTTGGTCGTTGACTACTGTACCAAATCAATGGAAGCTGTGAACGTCACCAACTATTCATCATGTATGGTGGCCTAGTGTGTACAACAAATGTTGTAAATAGGTTTGGTGTGCCATGAGTACTAATTTCTAATAATGGAACACATTTCACTAGTGCTACTTTTCAAAAGCTCATGTAATGCTTGGAGGTTGAACAAAAATTAACAACTCCATACCACCCCTAAGTTAATGGTCAAGCCAAGGTTACCAACAAGAAAATTACCAAAATACTAATATGCATAGTTAGTAAATATAGGAGGGACTAGTACAACAAACTCAATGATGCCCTTTGGACTTATCATTCAACATGGAAAATTCCCATTAGGTATTCTCCCTATGAGCTAGTGTATGGAAAACTCCCAATGCTTTCCATCCAAGGTGAACTCCATACACTTTCAACAACTTGTAACCTTGACTTGGATTTAAGTCTAGCCCAAAGAGAAAGACTGATGAATCTCAACATGCTAAATGAGAATAGATTAGTGGCCCTATCATCAAATGAAGTGCATAAGGTACATAATAAACAACATCATGACCTTACGATTTAGAAGCCAAAGTTTCAACCAGGAGATAAGGTGCTTTACTAGAACCACATGCATGTGCCTCAATGTACAAAATTTCAAATGTTATCAGAGGGCCTTTACATTATATACAAAACCTTTCCATCTAGGGCCATGANTCATGATGATCTACCACTCTGATAATATAAGTTAAATACTTTTGGTCAACACCTAGCAACTTAAGCCTTTCCTTAAACTAAAAAAAAATATAGTGGAAATCATGCCTTAACTAATGGCCAAGAATACTTAATCTTTCAGATCTTTCCCTTCTAACTTAGTTATGGGAAAGATGGCCATCTATGCTAATATTCTACAAAGTGGCTCATCAATTTTTTTATTTTTTTTATTTTATACTATTTTTCATTTTCTTGAATATTCTACAATTTTTTTTGTATTGTGCCTCATTTGAACTTTTCTTACATTTCTTGCTTTGTCTTTATTTTCATTAGGACTTGGTGCTAATAATAACTACTAATTGATGGTGGTTTGTAACTTAGATTGTTTACTAGATTGCAAATGATTAGATTTCATCTTAGAATTTTGATGTTAATTAATGGAGCATTGATTCTTTACATGATATTAGGCAGTGAGTCCATGTCATCCACCATCCACACAACTATATGGTGTCTCCTTGTTTTGGAAATATGAGGTTTCTTATTAATAAAAACTTGTAATGAATTTTTGACCTTGGTATTTTCCAGACTTGGGATGAATTAAGTGGATGAACAAGGGTGTGGCTTCAAGGGGATTTATCATCTTTGGTACTTGCCTACCATTTTGGGGTTGCATGACTATTTCCATGGATTCCTCACCATTCCATTATTAACCAATAAACAAGAAGCAACATCTTTGCATGGTGTGGTTCCCATTGAAAAAAAAAACACATAATGAAAATTCAAAGCACACCCCTTAGACATAATAACAGGCTACAAGCATTAGTTATGGCAATGGAAAGACATGTTACCCATGCCTAAATACATCCCTCTAACTAAGGTCCTTCTCACTTCCTACTTCTTTTTCCTTCTTTCTTTAAAATGGTGAGTGATCTATGAGGATGTTCTTGTATTGCAGAGGATGGAAAGGTCTAATGTGTCAATGCAAAGTCACTGGAAGTGGATGGTCTTGATTTTAAATAAGGATGAAAGCTATCAAGTCATATTAATTACATCCTTCATAAGGAACTTCATGTGAGTACAATTCAAGACTCCATTCCATACTCTCTCTCTCATCCACCTACTATTTCCATGTACCACCTCACTACCTCTTCTCATGATTGTATCGATGGGTTCATTTTGAGATGGTCTTCATTCTTTGATGGTTTCTCTAGTGATTCAATTTTTAGCAATCTAAAATCATTAATTAGCCTTGGGGTCCATGGACTCCTTGATTTGAGGGCATGTAAGAGCATTAAGAGCATGAGCTTGCTATGGGAAGGACCCCCTTGCATACTCCTTGGTTGGGATGGTTAAGTTCCTTATCCCCTTAGCCATTTTGCTTCCAAAACATTTGTTTTCCACCTTGATGCATCTATTTTTTACATTCCTTGGAAATTAATCTTCTCCTAAATTTCCTTTCCAAATGTATATCTATCCCTCTTCAAGCATTCATCTTTACTCTAGGCTTTTTTAGCTTCCTTTGGACCCCAATTTCATGAAAAACTCCTTTTCTTACTTAGTTATTAATGGTGAGAATTTTTATTTTTCTACTATGTCAATGCATCCTTGTCAATGAATCCCTATCGACACAACACAAAAACACTAAAAATATGGGATGAAGTTAGTAAAATTTTTACATTTGCTTCAAAATGCCAAGGGAGCATTTTGCAATTTTTGGAGCCTAGAGCCTTTCTGAGCTCATAATTTTCTAACCACTTGTCCAAATCAACTCATTCTTTGACTTTGCAACTACAAGAGATGAGCTTTATGTCGTGGAGGACACAAAACTATGATTTTTGATGAAATTTTTTTGGAATTTTTCTAACTCCCAAATGGTTTAACTAATAAAATAATTTTAAATATCATTAATTCACCTCAGTTAAACCTCACTAACAAGCTCCAATAGCCATTATAATAAAATAATATTAAAATAGTCAATCTACCATGATCACAAATTAGCCTAAGTGTAACTAACCAAATGGAACAAGGTATCATAGTGTCATACATTACACATAAAATACTAATCTTTGACTATGTTTGTGATCATAGATGGTGCTAAAGAGACCACTGGAAGAAGAATCATCTTGACCATGGGAGAAGTGGTAGAGAGGGAAAAGGGGTTAGCAACTACAACAACCCCAAGAAGGATAAGTAGAAACACAAACCATGGGGCCTTTTTAGGAGGAGCCGAAAGTGGAATCTATTGATCAAATTCCCACCACAAAAATAGGTGAATCTAGGTGAGAAGAGGTGCTAGGGATTGGACCAAATCTAGAGGTCACCTTGACCAAGGCTTACTTGAGATAAATTCATTCTAAGGAGGTCCAAAATATGATTTTGTAGGAACTTAACTTTTGTCCCTTCTTGGACCTTACGCCAAAAGAGATGAAGACACAACTACAAGGATCTCCCATGTGGCCCATCCTAACTTCTAGTAGGAAGTGGTACATGAGAGAGAGTTACCTCTTTTGGAATAACCAATAGGAAAATGCTATTTTGAAGATCAAGGACATCAATGTGTCCTATTCGATCGAGGCCATTATAGAGGCCCTTGAGTTGCTTGAGAGTGGGGCAACTTTGGCAAAAATCTCTACATAATCAAACCTCGATATCAATAAGAAAATGGGTCCAATGGTGCTATGGAGTGGACCATAAGGAGTACAGTGCACTCACTAAGGTAAAGAAGGCATACTTCAAGATTGCAACTTACCACCTATACCCAATGGTGAGGCCAAGCAAGATCACTATCTTCTTTGCCCATGCATGTGCCACTCTAAGTGAAAAATTCCCCATTAACCTACCATAATACTTTGAGATATCTTTTAAGTTATAAAGAGGAGAAATCTCTTTCTAAATGATAATACTTTGAGATATCTTTTAAGTTATCATAACTTTCAAAGCCACCAACCTTATGCCTCATTCTCCAACTAAGTCAACTACAGGTGATTCGAGTAATTTGCAAGAAAATCAATTAATTTTAAGCGTTAAAATATCTCAATGCAGTTTCTTCACCCTAAAAAAATAAAAGACGGTGCGGTTGGTAGTGGAAGTACATGCAGAAGAGGTCAAACATGATAAGTTTTGTGCCATAGTGTAAAGCACACGAATCATAAACGATGCCAACGTGAACGGACAATACTTAAAACTCAAAAAGATACAATTATAAACAATTGCAAAGGGTAAGAACTTCATCATCCGACTACTCTTCTCTCCTCGGATTGGCCCATTTTCCTCCAATCAATAAATGAAGCGTTCCTGCAGCTGCATACTACAAACACAACTAGAGATCCAAGCTCGTGATCGTGCAGATGATTGGAACGATGGCGTTGCAGCAGGAGGGACCGAAGCTACTGGGCTTCAAGTTGAGCCCGTTCGTTGCAAGAGTGATGATGAGCTTCAGACTCAAGGGAATTGCCTGCGAGTTTGTCCATGAGAATCTGCAAAACAAGAGCCAGCTGCTGCTGCAATCCAACCCCGTTCACAAAAAAGTCCCAGTCCTCCTCCACAACGGCAAGCCCATCTGCGAGTCCCTCGTCATTCTGCACTACATTGAAGAAACATGGCCGTCAAGTCCGCACCCGTTGCTCCCGTCTGACCCATATGACCGTGCCCTCGCCAGGTTCTGGGCTGCCTTCATTGACAATAAAGTGCGTATATGATGTTTGGTTTCTTCAATTTCGTTTATTCCATGACAAATCCAATGTAGAGCTTCATTGAGGTCATTTCCATGTACGTTTGTTATAGCCGTGAATTGGTGAAATAACTTTGTTAGTTTGTTTCAATTTTATATTAAGCGTGATCGTGACATATTTTGGTCTGTAATGGAAATTTGAAATTGTAAACACAGCACAGTTGGTGGAGAGTCTTGCGAAGATAATCATGGCATCAGACAAGGAAGGTGAGGATAAAGGGGCTGAAGAAGCCAAAGCGAATGTGGCATTTTTGGAAGAGGGGCTGAAGACCATAGGCAAAGAGAAGGCCTACTTCGGCGAAGAAACTGTGGGACTGGTGGATCTGGTCTTCGGCTCGCTTTATGGAGTCATCAAAGCCATAGAGGTGCTGGCACAAGTTTCGCTGATTGATAAGGAGTCTGCTCCTGCGCTGAGCGCGCTGCTGCAGACGCTCAAGAACCACGAACGAATCAAAGACCTCATGCCTGATCCTGTCCTTGTCACTGAGGTTTTTCGTAAAGCATTCTATTCCCAACCTAAGGCTTAGATTCTCCGATCTTTAACTCAGTTTCCTCCCATGTACACTCTGGTTGCATTATCGTGAATTTACTGCCGAAGTTATATATATATATATATAGGGTCTGAAAATAGAATAGTGCATTCTCAATATGGAATGGAATGAACACTACTTGATATCTATATGTTGATGTACCATTTGTATTGCTGTTCAGCTGAGAGATTAGTATGCAGTGTTCCTAAGCAAAACAAGTCTTCACAAGGATTTTTTTGAAGTCAGTGAAAACTTCCAGAAATTATGGAATGTACTGTATTTGTGTTGAGGCATGCTTTAGGCTTGTTTTTGCTTGTATGGGTTATACATAAAATGTAATATCTTCATTCAGTAATAATCTTTACGAAGACATTACAGCTGCGTATAAACATGGAGACTTTAACCGAGAAATCTTATTACTTTCGAGGAATCGAGTTCACACAGTGCTGCGGGTTAACGTTTGACTATTTCCCTCAACTAGCCGGTAGCAAGGGATTTATGTTTACTTCTAAAATGAACCATTTTTCAGTATGTATTAGCATTTTCATTTTTAAACATGTCTGGTATTCCAAGGGCTTCTATAATATTTACTATTTTAAAAAAGGTCATCCAAATGTCTCATGTTTTTCTTTTTCATGAGTTCTCGTTGGGCAAGAGTTCAGGAGTTCTACATAAAATGGATCTGGGAGATCCCTACATGCTCTCTTTGATTCCCAATGCTCTAGCTGCAACAAGAAATAACATTTAAAAGAAAAAAAAAAGGGTAGTATAGCACATGACATGGCAAACCGATTATTTAGAAAAAATTAGGGAGTGTGAGGTAGGATCATGAGTCAACAAACTGCAAATCCTGACTTTCTTGTGCATCAAATCTTGCCAACCAAATCAAGAAATAGCATTTTAAATCATGCTAGACAAAGTGATGTTTAAAAACTATTGATTTGAAAAATTAGGAAAAGTTAATTTTTTTTGTTATAAAAGTAAATGTTAAGGTAAAAGTCACCTTGATTCAATTTGGTTGCTAAAAATTCTAATGTGGGTACTAATCTTTAGTTTGAAAAATACTAGACAAAGAAGCTACTATTAGCAAGGAAGTCAATAGCTATTGTACTTATGCCATGATGTCCCTATGGCCTGTGGACAAGGAAAAAGTAAACCTTTTTTTATGGTTTTGGTACTACAATTGTAGGCTAAAAATTGTCATCCTAGGGTAAATTTGTTTTCCATTTGAATTGAGTTTATTTCTACACTTGCAAAATCACTCAATCCCATTTGTTGGATTTTGTTTTTATGTCTTTTCCTATGTTTTAAGGCAAAAAAAAAAAAAAAAAACTCCAATACAATAGGATTTTATAAATAAGAAGGAAGATTGGAACTATAATCTTTAATATAACTATGCAATGTAATCTTTTTATAGTTATGAATATTGTAAGTTTTATTTAGTTACTTATGAATCCTCTTGTCATGAATAGAGTCATGTTGATCTAATTTATAACTTAGTACTAATCATAAGTTATCATAGATAGTCTATACCAAGTATTATTTCTTGTTTTGGTAATCCATGATATCATCTTTAGGCTTGTCATACCAGATTAGTCTGTACTGGGCTTATAAGATATTCTTGTATTTCAGTTATGTTGCTCTTCCTTTGGTAGTGCATCTACTTTTAGTAATGAACCTTATCTTACATTATGGGATCTTAGCACAGTTATGATGCTTTTGTGTTGGGTCACTTTAAACCTCTTCAACGATCTATTGCTAAGTTGGGTCAATTGCTCTATGATAACTGACAAACTACTATCTCATTATAGCTTGTCCTCCATCCTTACTAATAAATCATGCGAAGGGCTACATCAACAGGCATGCATTAATGCATTGATGCATATGCATCAACATAGGGTCTATCTCTACCTATATAAATGTGCATACTCACTGCATTTATGGCACCATTGACTCAATAGCATAGCTAAGTTCTTGCAGTTTGTTCTTGTGAAAGTTAGAATATTTTCTAAGTGCTCGCAATAGGACTTCAATGTACAGATCCTTATTCAAGCATCAATGTACCTAAACACCTTGATGTGCGAACAATAAAGATGAAATTCTTGGAATTGCTTGTAGCACTCAAAATAATTTAATGTTTACTTTCACATACTATATCATTATGCATTTTATGTTCATGTTCTTAGTTAATTAATACACTTACTCATCACACATAAGTACGATCACCTCAAACATACTGTTAATGCTTGGTAATCCTAGTGGTGTTATCACTTGGTTTGCCTAGTAGGCTAATACTTGGTAACCTAGAAGCGTTCTTAATGATTTTAGGATGTGTATGGGAGGTGGGCTCATATACTTATGTTAGGAAGTAGATTAAGGTAATAGTTAATTAGATTAATTCATAATTAATTACTTTGTTTCACACTTAGATTAAATCAAATAAAATATAAAATTAATAAAAATCATGTGCCTTCTCTTACACTTAACCATACATTGGCACTTAAACAAGTAAAGCCAAGGAGACAACAATCACGTCCTTAAGTCACTACCTTGTCCATTGTGCATTTAGGAGCTAAAGTCCATGAAATTTGACTGGATTGCTAGTGCAACACTTGTGATTCGTATGGTTGGACGTAGAGACTACTCACCACTCATCATTGGCATCATTGCTGAGGACTTTAATTAGCTAAGTGCACTACCTACAAAAGATAGTGAAACCCCCTAATGATGTTGTAAAGGACCCAAACATTAAAATCATTAAGATAAAGAATGATAATAAACACATATTATTTCTACATAATTAGTGATATGGATTCTTCTCACAGGGAACACTCTCCATCATCATTTCTAAGTGATGGGACGCGATATCGCATGGGCCGTGATATCGCGTATGCGATATCGCAATCCGCAGCAATGTCTATAAATAAGAAGTGGCTCTCCCTTGTTTTGGCATATTAGTTTTAGATTGTAGTGAAACTTTGGTAGTTTGAGCCCTCCAGAGTTAGATTATTTTTCTAGTGTCTGCCCGCAGTGTGGTGAATATAATTGTACTTCATTCTTTATTCGAGTGTGACGCACTTGGACACGCACATGACCGGCAATAAAGATCGAGATTGCTTCATCATTGCAACGTTCACTTTGTTATTTATTTATTTGTTTATTTATTTAATGTTATTTACTATTTTCTCTCTCACCCTTAAACTCCTAGAATGTGGAACGAGTACGACTTGATTACGAGCATTTAAGTGTGACTCCTCGGTATCCCAGTGGCGTACCTAGGATCTGTGCTTGGTAATCCTAGTGGTAGTTGTGCACGAGGTCCAAGATGTGTACGGATGATCAAGGAATCAGCTGCTCGTCACACTTAGGCTAGATTAGATTCTCTTACCCTTTTCCTCCTAGCTTAGCTTAGTTAATATTATTTTCCACTGCCTTTAGGAGTAGCATTAGATTAGCAACACATCATACACCTCACTTTCGACTAAATCATACATGAAAAATATAATACTAGTCTAGGTGGGAAGACAATGAACTGCGACCTAAGGATAACTATCTAGGTGCCACAACGAGTCCGTCTATAGAGTTCGACCGGATTGCACGTGCTACGCTCGTTTCGTATGGTTGAGTGTAGGGGTACCTTGCCACTCATCAATGGCACCATTGCCGAGGACGATGCTAGTTATTTAGATTAGTTATATCATACAAGGTCACTGTAAAGAACTTAACGATATATCTTTCAGAAAATAATAATTATAAAAAGTCACACATAAATTCACACACAAAAATGCCTCTCCTACAAGATGATAATAACGCCACACTTAGTGAGGAAGTTCATTGGAGAACCAACGAACTATATAAAGATGAAGATTGGAGTATACAATCTAAAGTGGGAGTTTCTTATAAACATGAACAAAAAAAATGTCATCGCAACACACGAAAGCCTAACTTGCCTGATGAAGATGAACCCCCACTGGCCACTACAAGCTTAACGCAAATACAAGAGGTTATTCAAATCTCACGTAGGCATCATAAAGAGAGTCATCTACCTAGGCTCTATTTAAATAACTTTCCTAAATTTTTAGGAGGCTATGACTTAGATCCGTATCAACATTTACAAGCCTTCTATGATGCCTACACATGGAACAATATTGATAATGGTTGGCAAAAACTTAAGCTCTTTCCTATGACACTCGTTGACCAAGAAAAAATATGGTATAGATCGTTAAAACCAAATTCAATACGATGCTGGTTAACAATGGTAGAAGCATTCAACGAAAAATATCAAACCTACGCAAGAGTGTCAGCCTTGAGGAAACACATCCAAGGATGGAAACAAGCACAACATGAACCCTTGGACATGGCCTTAGAAAGATATTACACATTGTTAAACAACTGTCTAGGCCATGGGTTTTTCGAGGAAATGCTAATGTACCATATCATTGATGGGCTACGTAATGAAACGAGAGAGACCTCAGGAACGTATGCCCAAGGTCAACTATACGAACTACGAACCCATCAAATCCTAGAGCTTATTTAGCAGGTAGCAAAAGAAGAAGAAGAATTAGCTAGATGGGAGAGTGTTGAAAAACATCAACGAGACCAAAATCTCAACTCAACAAAGGTCCATGATCATAAAAAGGAGAAATCAACAAATCTCAAGGTGGAAACATCATCTTTTCCAATACAACAATCATTAGAAGAAGTTGAGGCAAAGATCAATAAGATGTTGGAATGGATATATCAGAAGTGTGGAGAATATATCAACACCATTAGAGATAGAGTTCTAACAACCCAAGAAGCAAGACAAAACATTAGACATTCAGAAAGAAAGAATGAAGGGAATAAGTGCTCAACTGCCAATCATACATATGAATGCAACATATGCCTGTATGATCACCCCAAAGGCCAATGCCCAATATTGTTACATTTACATGAGCATTGGGGAAACACAGTACATCCAGAGTTCATACAGAGATACTGTGTTCGGTCATAGTGGCAATAATCCCAGTCGTGGGGAAAACCATCCCTGCACTGGAGGCACCCTTCATATTATCCGAATCCAAACGCTTGTCACATTCAACCTCTTATTTCTCCATTCGGGCCACCATACTCTATCTCACCACAATACCACTCTCCACAATACTATCAACCCATGCCTCCAACACAACCACCACCTTGTGCACCTTATATTCTTCCTAACTTTCCACATTCTCATCCCTTCCCTCCTTCCACAGTGCCACCAACTATTCCTAAAGAGTTGTGCCACAGCCACAGTCCATGAACAACACTTGTGCTATTGCTACTAACAGCAGTGAAAAGCCTCCTCAACCTTAAAAGTGTCCTTTCTTTAAACACGGCCATAAGAAGGGACAACATAATTCAAAGGCCACTGCATCGTCCAACCCAGCACAAGTCCCACACTATGGTGCAGCCTTACCTTCGAACTTAACACCTCATGTAACTTTATCAGGGCCACCAACTTATGCTCCAACAACCATATGGCCCAATGAACACAACCATGGGAGGCCTCAACCTAATCCTTGCATACCATCTAATGGTCACAAATACCATAGTGGGTCAACTCGTTATCTAGGAACTACATCGTATAAAGTGCCCCACTATGCTTATTATAATCAAGTGTGTGAACCC